>ML273828.1:0-36713 GCA_005239495.1 Nicotiana undulata | reverse complement strand
TATATATATATATATATATATATATATATATATATATATATATAAACACTATATTAAAAGCATGAATGCCTTATCAAAATATCGTTCGCCTTTTTTACCCTTTAAAAATAGGTTCATATTGGGTAAAATAGTCACTTAATTATTTCTCTATTATTTAGAAATCTAAAACTAACTAAAGTTTTGGCTATTAAGTCTTTCCTTATTTGAACTAACTAAAAACTTCTACATATTTAGGAATTTAAAGTCAAGTAACATTTAACTTACATAAATACATCTCTTAATCCAATTGGATAAAATAACTATTACTGGTCATTATAAATATATGTCTTCCATATAGAATAAACCTGCTCACGTAGGTTAGATATAGAATATAATTTATTTTATAATTTGAGTATGTTTCTTCGTCACACAAACAAAACATATATTTATAAAACATAAGAGCACAAACAAAGCCAATTTTTATAATTATTGGAACAACGAGATTTGGTTTTGGAAAAATAGATACTTGTTGGTTACTTATTATATGTTAACTTTGAAAACAAAATATTTGTATAAAAATAACTATTGAAGTCTACATATTAACCTAACAAAAACTGAAAATACTTATGATTCCTAACAACCTAGGAATTTATAGAGTAATTTACATGAAGTTATTAATTCCCACATAATTAAAGTTGATCGACATATCCAATTTATACCTTTAAAAAACTAAATTATTCTTTCACCGGTAATTTATGTTAAAATGTTATATAGAGATTTAAGATTTATCTAATATTTAGAATTTTAGATTTAACTAATTAAATTTTACTATAATTTTAATAGAATGTGATTTAAGAATCATTATTTGCATTAATTTTTTTGATAAACGAGTATAATTTATCTATAATGTTTATTATCTAAACTATTATAAAAGCATAAAATTCTAACATGAATGTTGATCGAGTTTTTTCACTCTTCCTAAGTGCTTTTTATGTTGGATAAACTATAAATATAATTAATAATTTATAATATTTGCAGTACAAAAATTAGAATTTTGAGGACTTTTAGGGGGCAAAGCTTCTTCTTTTATTGAGTTAGTCGAATAGGATTGCCAAATTATCATTTTCATGATTTATATTTTTTTTGTTTACTGTCCTAATGTAAATCAAACACTAATGATAAAATAATATCAATGTTAGTTTTTAAAAGAAATTATACTTTATGAGATGAAATACACGCGCAAAGACTGTGAGCATGTAATTTTTCACCTATTATAATATTCCTACAAAATTCGATAATAATTTAATTTTGTAGATTTTTGTTGAGTTTCAGTGTCTATTTGTGAATTATTTGTCTTGCATGGTCGTAATTCATCTTTTAAAATTTATAAAATGACAAATAATAACAAAAATATATTTTAATTGCATAATTAGGCTTTGGTTCAATTTAATACTTAGTTGCCTAATTCAATCATTTTTATTAGGAAAAAATTACAAAAATCGCTCTTTAAATAATTATGGGTATCGAATTAATAGTTTCACTTTTAATTCACTCATTAATTAAATAATAATTAGATAACTATGTTAGAACTAATTAATATATTTTTAGAGTTTTCATTAAAATTCTTTAGTTGATTAATTAGCCTAAGTTGTTAAAAAAAGAGCTAAAAGAAAAGATCTGGGCCAACTACCCAAGCCCAATTTTGACCCAATTTCACCCAGCCCAAACGATCAACCCATCCCAATCCCCCTACTTAATCAAACGACGTCGTTTCAAGGCCGGATTTATCTCAGCCGTTGATCTTTCCATATCCAACGGCTGAGCACTCCGCACTCAATAACTATAAAATTGTCCTAACCATACCCACCTCCCTCAGAACTCACTATCCTAACACCCTAACATCCCCTCGTCTCTCTCTCTAACCTCCGCCGTCCACCACCATCTTCCGCCGACCGAAAATCGCCTGCCGGCGGTGGAACAACTCCAAATCACTCAAAATTTCTACCAGATAATCTCCTTCCTCCCCTCAACCCCAATATCTTGTCAATTTCTCCAAAAACACCAGCAAAATCCGGCAATTCCAGATCGAAAAACCCGAAACCCTAAATTTTCCTCACTCGCCGATTTAAAAAAAATTCAACGACTCAAACTCACATGAGTCAATAGCTTTTGATAAAAGCTATTGATTCATGTGGGTTTCGCCTGTTTTCAAATCCCAACGGAGTCCGGTCAAACTCCGGCGAGCCGCCGGAATCCGGCCAAAATTTCTCCCATTAACCGGTATCCCTTGAGACTCCACTTTCTTTTTATTTTTACTTGTATGAATATAATTCTGAAATCACTGGCCTAGTTTCTTTGTCACGACCCAAATCCTAACCCAGGTCGCGATGGCGCCCAACACCGCTGTCAGGCAAGGCAACTTTAATCTACTAGCTAGTTTCATTTTATTTTATCAAAACCTTTCCAACATTTACTTAATTTAAATTTAAGCAATTCAATACTAACGAATAACTCAGGAAATTCTTTAAGCTGAGATGACCAAAAGAAGTCATGATTTAATAATTACATTCCAAAAGAATAGTCTACTAGAGTGTGTGCCAGGAACTAGTGTCACAAGCCTACATGCATCTGGTAGAGTAAAACCAAAAGAAATGAAAGTCTATCCTACTGTCCGGAAAATATAGACAGAAATAGGAAAAGAAAGGCTCCATAGTGCTTATGAAGGTCGTCCAGAGAAGCAGCTCACCGTGAAGTCTAAACCAAGTACAAGTCAGGGATGAGCTCCGGACTGATACCTAGATGCACCTGCCTCAGAACCTGTACAATTAAATACAGAGCGTAGCATGAGTACATAAATAATATGTACCCAATAAGTATCCAGTCTAATCTCGAAGAAGTAGTGACGAGAGGTCGACTTGACACTTACTAGGGTCCAAACAGTATATCTAGGTGTCAAATTTAAAGAGAATAGCAAGTACACATGGATAATAGAACAATGAATATCAAGCATACTTACAAAACCTATTTGCGAGGCGAAACCCCAATATACAAATTACGAATTTATTTTCCAAGACATCTAACAGTTTTAAAATCATGAATAATATCAAACAAGTAGCATGCGCACAATGTATCAGAAGGTACGGTCTAGGCCAACATAATAATAATTGTGCACTGCCGAAGGGTCGAACGGCGCGAACCATAGATGCATCTATTAATCTGTCGTGGAGTACAACCCGCTCCCATGAGAGTAGTGGAAAGAATCACTCCGCTCGCGGGATATATATATTGCAAAGCGGTCACACATAAACACAACATTTTTCTTTAAATCCTTTTTCCAAAATAATAATTCGTTTGAAAACACCAAGTTCTAGGATCTCTTGAAAACAAGCTTGCATACAAAGAAATCACAAGGCATATAACTTAATTATGGAATTCACAAGGCATCGTGTGAACCTAAATACCCGGACATAACAAGAATAGTCACTACGCACGGCCTCTCGTCACCTCGTACATACGTTGTCCTCTCAAATAATGACACACAGTTAATTACTTCACCTATGAGGACAATTCTCTCTTATAAGGTTAGAAAGGAGACTTACCTCGTTTCAAGCCTACTTCCCGGGTCAAGAATGCGCTCAAATCTCCGAATTGATCGCCCAAGAACTCGAAACTAGCCAAACATTATATAAATAAATCAATCTATGATCAAAAGTCCATAATTATCCTATTTGAATGGTTATCTCAACCTAATTTGCAAAATCCCAAAATACACCCCCGGGCTCACATGCTCGGGTTCCGGAAATTTTCAAGTGAAATAATCACCCATAACCTAAGGATCAATATCATATAATTTTTGCATGATTTCATAACAAATTCCTTGGTAATTGTCTCTTTTTTTTTTAATCAAAACCTAGGTTTTACTCTAAACCCATGATTTCTACTAATTTTGTGTGTTAATCTACCCAAGAATTCAAGTATTAAACTCACTTTATAGTAGGAATTACTTACCTTACAATTTCTAGGTCGAATCTCTCCTTTACAAGCTCTTCAAATCGCCCAAGATGAAGAAAAATGGTTCAAAATGACTAAGTCTCGATTTTTAATCAAACTGTCCAGCTGCCCCCTTCTATGCGAACGCGGCAGGGGCAGTTCGCAAAGGCCAAATGGCCAGGCCCCCTTAAAGCCCTTCTATGCGAACGCGAAGGAGGGGTTCGCGAACGCGGAGGCTAGCCAGGCTAGACCTACACGAACGCGGTGGGTGGGGTGAGACCGCATAGCACAATAATTTGGTCGGCCCACTGACTTACCCTATGCGAAAGCATGCAAGCCTATGCGAACGCATATGGTATTTTTCACCCCTTACCAACTCCATCTACGCGAACGCATGACTACACCCGCGAACGCATAGAAGGAAACCAGACTGGGCAAAATCTGGTTTTTAGCATTTAGCTCCGAGGGGTCCGAAACTCACCCGAGCCCACCGGGACCCCGTCCAAAGGCACTGACAGGTCTGTATTCATGATACGGACTCGCTCAAATTCTCGAAACTGGAAAAACAACAACGAAACTAAGAATCCGACCCCAAAACCAAATTGAATCAAACTTTGAACTTCAAGTTCTAGAATTCACTTTTAACACGCCGAACCTACCTATACTACTCGGAATGACACCAAATTTTGCGAGCAAGTCATAAATAATATAATGGAACTATTCCCAGTTCGGAATTTGATTTGGATCTCGATAACACAAAATCACGTTCTAAACCTCAATTTTTGAACTTAAGGGATCATATTTCACTATTTGGCGCTGAAATGCTCCTGGGTCATCCAAACCCCATTCCGAACATACGCCCGAGTCTGAAATCATCATACGAACCTATCGGAACCTTCAAATTTTGATTCTGAGGTCGTTTACTATGTTGACCGAAGTCAGACTTGACCTTTAAGGCCAACCTTAAGGGACTAAATATTCCTATACTGCTCCAAACTCCCCAAAACCTCGAACCAGCCATCCTCGCGAGTTATAAATCAATAAAAGCAACTACAAGAAGTCTCGTATAGCGGCAGGTGGTTCAAAAACACAAAACGACCGGTCGGGTCGTTACATTCTTAGTCTTAGATTTTTAGTTTCTGATTTCTTTTACGAATTGATTTATATGTTCCTTTCTTTGATGTTAAATGCTATTTTGAATTTCATTCTAGGTTTAGTTGTTGATTTTCACATGACTCGATTAATGTTCGTCTATATTATAGGTGTTCTAGTTTTCTTTTTTGATTGTTTTTCTCTTCTGAAATAGCTTATGTGTTAATTGATGGTCGCTTAGTTTAAACATGCATGTTTAGGTCTAGTTAAAGTGGTAAGTTAGGTTAACCCTAATTTTTATTACTTAATCCCAAACTAATTAGTCTAGGTTTTCATATACCTTTCATAACTTGTTTTGTTCATCTTTTGTTGTTTGTTATCTTAGAAACCAGGCATAGAGTTAATTTCTGATTTTACCATTTAATTGATTCTACTCTTATATTAGGTTTCATATTTTTTTATGGAATATTTGATTTCCTGAAATATAATTAGTCGTGTATGCTTTAGATTGTTTGAAATTAGCTAATTCTTGATTTAAGTTACTGATTCTTAGTTTAGTTATAGTTTGAACTTGGCCTTTCTAATTCATTGACCTTAACCCTTAGGTTAAACAACCTATTAATCACTTATAGGTGATAATTGATCAGTAATCACACCTGACTAAGGATCAGTTTGATTTGTTGATAATCTTTAAAAGAGACCATTCTGATTTTGCATGATTAGCTAACTTAGGCTAATGCTTTTAAAATAGGCCACTGACTCCTAACTTAGATAACTAAGTCTAATTAATAAACTAATTACACATAATAGAATCACTACAATTAGTTTAACCTAAAAACCTGAAGGTAATTCACCTAGGATCAACTGTTAGTTTAAAATTCAGCTGCATTAGTGGTTAGCTATTAAGTTAATCACTCAAATAGGTCAAAATTAGTCAACTCAATAAATAACTTAACCTTTAATACTAAAAGGATAATTACAGGGGTGTTGTAAGATGTTTTAGGAATTTCAACTAGAGAATCTTGGCTGTACCAGCTCAAGAAGCTTCTAGAATAAAGATAAATATCAAAACAAAATAGGAAAATCACTAAATCAGATTTTTAGGTAAGAAATAGTAATTTTCAGAAATGAAAAAGGCTGTAAAATAGGATAACCTTCTAGAAAATGGTACAGTTGTCCTAGCTGTTACAAAATGCTGAAATAGGATAAGAATGGACAGCTGTACCTGTACTATTTTCAGATTTTAGAGATAAGGAATATTCTTAATTGATGCAATCATTAGGCTGCCTATATATAGGTTAGGCTATATTCTGAAAATGGACAGATTTTACAAAAGAGAAGTCACGCAGAAAACAGATTTTTACAAAAGCAAAAACACACAGATTTTACACAAGGAAAAACTCTCTGAAAATCAGTAGGAAATCTGCTCTCAAAAACACATTTTCATTTTCGAGAACAAAGAACACTAAAAATACTCAAAATGGATGCAAAAAAACATCCTAAAAGTTGGATTTCTTTTAGCCTTGGTTTTCTGAAAAAACTGGTCTTCTTTTTGGCTATGGCTTTTCTGGGAATTTTTTTGCCTATTTACTGATTTTCTTCCAAAATTTTGGTCTACTCAAGCTATTATTTCTGGTCATTTTTACTGGTTGTTGCTTCTGGTCTTTTAGTTGCTCTGTTAAGTTCAACTTTCTTATTTTCTTGACCTTATTTGGTCATCTATTCCTGCTGCTTTTCTTTCTCTCCAAAGGTATGTAAACCTTTTTGTATTCAATAAAACTTTGTTTGCTTAAATGTCTATGAATATTTGTGTTGAAATTTGTCATGGTTATTTAGTTTCCTTGTTAATCTTTAAAATTCATGAACATGTAAGTTTGGTGCTAATTAGTATCAATAAGCCATGTGTTAGCTATTGTCTTGGGCCTTCTTTGGATTTTATTATGAAATCTGAACCATTTTGCCATATATATATATATATATATATATATATATATATATGTTCAATTGTTCCTATGACTATGCTGGTTGCTAAAACCGTATACTTAAACTCTAATTAAGGTTATAAGAATCTCAATGTTAAAATGGAATTAAAGAAAGTGAATCTGCCCTTCTAGTGGTCAGATTCATTCCTTAATGATGCATAAAGTTTTACTTTGGTTGATAGGAATCTGCATTAAAGCTACAGGTACTTGATTAAGTCGCTGGCTTAGGCTGAAGCAACAGTTGGGCGCCCAAGAATGCCATTTAGTTTAGGCCCCCCTTTTTTTAATGTTTTATGACTATTGTAAAAAATGAAAATATTCTCTTTTCTCTTCTTCTGGACTGTTGTAATGGACTGTGTAAACTCTATAATTTTTAATAATTTCGACCCCTGTATTTAAATTGGATATAGGGATTGGGTCAGACTTGTAAAAGGGGCCCAATAAGCATGAACCAGTCTGAACCCGGGTCATTGGGCCTGGGGATATAAAGCCCTTAGTATTATCTTTGGTTCTAAAATTAGCACAATCTGGTTTAATAGAAATCTGGTTCGTATTTTTATTTAAGATTTAAGTACCATTAATTGTCCATGTAATACCAATTATGTTGCTAAATTTACTGTCCAAAAATTTGTTTTCCATTAAGTTTAGAAAGGACTTATTTATGTATCATGACCTTGTAGTAACTGACCTAGAAACTTATAGTATAAGTTTAGTGTTTCTTATTTTCTGCCTTAGCTTGATGCTTGTAATATGTAAGCATGATGTTTAGGTTAAAATATGTAATAGTGTTCAATATTTTTGGCAAAAGCCTCTTCGTTTTGGGGCTTATTAAACAGGGCAAAGTCTTGGGCTAGGGGGTCTCAAATACAAGACCCCAAAAAGATCTGAAAAATCGATCTTACTGGGCCTGTCATTCGTGGCCCAGACCCATAAGTTTTTCTATGTAACACTAAGGGGTTGTTTGGTATGAGGTATAAGAAGGTATAAGAGTGGTATAAAAATTTAATACCACCTTAATACCATATTTGGTTAGCAAACCAGGTATAAGTTATCCTGGTGTTAATTTTAACACTGGGATAACTTATACCTTATAGAAGGTGGGGTAATTAGCACCGGTATAACTTATACCTTCTTCTTAGAAATTATGCAATCGTCATTCTTAATACAACATACCAAACAATGAATAAACAACAATCCCAACATAACTAATTCCAGCATAACTTATCCCAATATAACTTGTACCGGCATAACTTATACCGGTATAAATCGTATTCCAACCAAACGACCCCTAACTGTATGAATGGTTGAGCTAGACAACATGTATTTCTTCCTTTAAAATTAATAAAACTAACCGGCCCCGTGTATTATAGTTCAAAAATTGTTAAATGGGAACATGTATTCATCTTGTACGATTTGACTCTTCTATGCAGTATTATAGCTGGATCGTTTACCTTTCTACTCTTCACCAATAGCTAAAATAGGGCTGGCCCAAAACATACTAATCATTAAACTGGGCCCGATTTAGCCATGGCCCAAATTCTCATCCTTAGACTAGCAAACTTAGTCTTAGAAGATCTTGAACAATTCCATACTTAGTAAGCCCAAGATATCTATTTTACTTTAGACTAGTATTACAAACAACTTCGGAAAAACAACGGAATAATAGTTTGCTTCAGATAAGCAATTAAATCATCGTGACCATAATCATGATTACGTAATCTACATTCGGGTTTTCATTTTATGCTACCCGGCCACAACTTCAAACAATGATAAAAATCAACACGTGATAAATTGCGGGTGCATTTCATGTGGCGCGTTTACAACGTATCCAAAAATGACAAGTGCACACCATCATGACTTGTTTCAGAATAATCCATAAATATTAAAAGCGGCTAAAAAGTAAAAAGGCTAAAATGCATAATAGGTTTAAAAATGTAAATAATTAGATAATTAGGCCAAATATCAATAGTTAAGCGACCGTACTAGAACCACGGAATTCGGAAGTGCCTAACAACTTCTCGCGGGTTAACAAAATTCCTTACCCGGATTTCTGGTTCGCAGACTTTAAAACAGAGTCAAAAGTTTTCTCGATTTGGGATTTTAAAATAAATAAATAGTGTCCCGAAACACCGTAAAAAATCCGGGTGGCGACTCTGAATTAAATAAAATAATCCCAAATTCGATTATGTCATTTAAATTGAAAAAACTCCTGTATCCCACCCCTATCGGGAAAAAGGAGGTGTGACAGCTCTGGCGACTCCGCTGGGGTTCGAACCCAGAATCTCTGGTTCAGGGTTCAAGAATGCGAGCTTAGAATAATTGTTATATTTGGCTTTATTATCTGATTTTTACATGTTTAAACCTAATGTGCTAAATGCCACTTTTTACCGCTTTGATATTATCTTAACTGTATATAAACTGTGCCGAAACCCTCTTCTCTATGAGTCTTCTAAATCATCTGGGAAGTGTGCACTTCGTGTGACTTCTTTTCTATTAGAGTTATATCCAAATTTTAGAATGAGGTTCGGACAAGTTGCAAAGCCGGTGAAGCTTCTGTATTCCCGGTACGCTCTCCCCCCCCCCCCCCCCCCCCCCGGGGCTCGAGCTGTCCGCTCGGGTAAGCCAGGTCTAGAACAAAGCCCCAGGATTTAAATTTAGAATGACATAACCTCACGTCGGATCTCTAGTAGGTGCATTTTGTTTGCATCACGTGCATTTGACTTAGGGGACTCAACATAGGGGTTGGGTCCGTCTAGGACAGGTGAACCCGAAATAAAAGACCATCCTGATGCATCTTACCTTCTACGTGTGCATTTATTTGTTTCGGTTTGTTTGTTGACCGGCTAAAGAAAGAAAATAATAGAAAAACCAAGAGTGAGGTGGGATAGAAATTTACCCGATTTTGAAAACCTCGATATTTGTAAGTGCCTCGAAACTCTGCCAAAATTTCTGAAAAGGGGAGAAAAAGGAAAGGTATTTCGAAAAATGAAAAGAGTTAGTATCATATTTTTCAAAATTGCGTCAAAATTTCCCGAACTACGCATGTTTGATTCCCACCGGTGTGGGATACGTAGGCAACTCCCATCGGGCCCAACCTTATTTTGCAAAAATATGAAATATTGTCATAAATAAAGTTAGGTGATTCCGTTCTATTCTAAATAGCCAGAAATGTCCCAACGGGGCGCCGGAAGGCTGTTTTTGCAAGAAAAGCCACCTAGGGTATTTTCAAATTTTTGACCCAATTAGCAAACAAAACCCTAAAATTTTCCTTCCCGAAGTGCTGAAGGGCCGAATTTGCAAAGATGGTCCATTTTAATTAGTTACAATATTTTGCAAAAGATAGCACTTCTTCTTAGGTAAAAATAAATCATGATTTTTTCTTAACCAATCACTTTAAATAAATGTGCAGGATGAGCGCTATTGAAAATATACCTTTCAAAGTTGTAGAGGAAATCCCGATAGGAATCCATATGTGGTGGAGAGACCTGGGGGAGGTCAGTAGAGGTGCCGTAATAAAAGCTTTAGGCGGGCTGACCGACCTTTGAAGATTAAGCCGAGGCTAGACATAATTGAGGCTCTAATACCATTCTGGGATCCAGCGTACAACGTGTTTCATTTATCGGATTTTGAATTGACCCCCACACTGGAAGAGATAACGGGCTATGCTGGCCTTAGTGGGAATCTCAGAAGCCGATACCCAGTGGCACCCAGAGCTGTAACTCCTCAAAAATTCCTGGACCTTCTGAGCATCAGCCGGAAGTCAAAGATGAGAACTTATCTGAGGGATTCTGCACATTCTACTTCCTCTACCATCGTTATGGGGACCCTCGTGGTTTTGAGGCTGTGAATACCGGCTTAACCCATCACGGGAATCAAAGCAAATGGGAGGCGCGCCGAGGATTGACCTTTGTGGTAGCATTCTTGGGTACTCTAATTTTCCCGAGGAGTGATGGATATATATAGCTGGGACTCTTGGGAGTGGATGACTTCATGATAAAAAAAGGCTAATGGCACTCTTGTACCAATGATCCTAGCGGAAATCTACTGAGCTCTAACTATTTGTCAATCAGGGGGAAAGTTCTTCGAGGGTTGCAATTTACTCTTACAAATCTGGATGATAGAGCACCTTTTCCATCGCCCGGGTTATATGAATTACGGTTTGACTGGTCTTAACTGCATTGAAGAACATGAAACCCGGGTAGAGGGTCATGAGTTTCCGGAAGGTACAGAAGCATGGTTTGCACATCTGAGTTCCTTGACTGCCAACCAAATTAAATGGACATTCGGCTGGCTCCCTGCCAATGAAGTTATTTATATGTCGGCCGAAGTGTGTTTTCTTCTATTAATGGGTCTTCGAAGTATTCAGTCGCATGCCCCACACAGGGTTCTACGACAGTTGGGAAGGCACCAAAATTTCCCTCATGACGAAGATTTGAGTCGACAAGTCATTGAAATGTGTCCAAAAGCTGCATTCCCGGAAGGTAGGGTCCGTCAGATTTGGCATCAATGTAGGTTTCTGGAGCCGCAAACTCGAGTGAGGGATTTGTCCAGAGGTGAGGTAGATCCTAGATACACGACCTGGTATGGTAGAAGGGGTAGATACCATCAGGATCCTAGACGGCCCGCCAAAAGGCCCCACGTACGACAATTCACTGATGAGGCACAAGAACAATGGAATTGGTTGAAAAAAGAGAAAGGTTACAGGGATATGATAAGGAAATTGGAAGCACAGATCAGAGACATTAAATTTGAAAGCAGTTTGCAAGCCGCTACCAATGAAGGGGAGAGGAACAGATTGGTCAAAGAAAATGAAGCTCTTCGAGCCCAGATTCACAGGATGAAGATAGCTGCTGAAAACCCAGAAAGGAGCCAAACAGATGAAAGACTCATAAACAGTCTTAGGCAGAAAGTGTGCGCTTATGGGGATGATTTGGACAAAGTCGAGGATGAATTGGCAAGAACCCGGGCAAAATTAGAAAAGAATTCAGAAGAACGGGAAAAGTTTGTTCAACAGCTGAAAGGGAAGTATGACAAAGAAGTCACAAGTTTAACAAAAAGATAACCACTCTGAAGAACGAAATGGCTAAGCAAGCAAAGAATTTTAAAGTAGAAAGGGAACATTGTTATGCATTGATGTCTCGATTGGAAGAAGATTTACAGTAGTTGCAAGAGCAGAACCATAAGGCCACCCAGGTTCTAGAGGCTAGATCTCAGCAGATTGGGCGCTTACTCCAGGAAAAGGGCATCATAAGAGAGAGGTTCCGAGAAATTGATGATTATGTTGTCACAAAATTCCATGAGTGCGAGGATATGCCCAGATCTACTTTCTTCGCCGCTATGATGATTTACGTCCATCAGATAATGGACGACCTATATCTCCTCCAAGAAGACATAGCACGCAGGCCCGCGGCGAGACCAAATGATGTCCCGCGGACCCCTGGAGTAATAGTAGAGGCACTTATGTATTCGTGATGTTCCTTTTCGAGTCTGTATTTCAGTTTTTCTTTTACAATGTGTTTAGTCTACTTTAAGTCTGTTTTGCTTTTTAATTTTCAAGAACGTATGTCGGAGTCTTTGTAATGGAAGAAAATTTGAAGTTTTTATGTAATGAAAATTTGAAAATCAAAATGTTTCTTCCTTTTTTGTATTTATCCCTTGAACTACGTGATGATCTGATTCACGTGGCGCCGTGATACGTAGGCAACCCACATAGGATTCGATCATAACCCTAAAAAGGAAATAATTTATAAAAGAAAAGAGAGAAAATATTGAAAAATAGAAAAGAAGAGTAAAAATTCAAATATGGGAGACAACAAAAGTCGGGATGAGACACTCAATCGATACAAGGCATATAGAAAAATGTTTAAATTGTCTAGGTGCATTGCATACCCCATGTGAAATTCCCTATGTGTTGAATGCCTCCATCTAACAGTTTTGTTGTGTTGATGCTTCTCTTTTAAAGGTTCTGTTTATAGGTGGTTGGTTTTTGCGGTAATCTGGGTTCACACCCATACTTCACAAGATCCAAAGGGAGTGTCGAAATGACGTCAGAAGGTCACCTACCAATCATTAACCCCTCAAAGGACGACCCAATATCGGTTATTCCGACATCTGAATCAGCAACTGCTGAAGAAAATAGGATATTGCGTCTCTGCATGTTGGAAATGTGGGATGCTTGGTCTAACGGTAGAGAACCACCCAGAGCCATCCCTGGTTTTCCCGAATTGATCCCTAGAACAAGTGGAACCTTCATCGTCCCTATAAGTTACCCGGCTACCCCGTTCGGGTACCCAACTATGTCAGCCCATTTCACCGAAATGCCTTCTGAGGTTCGCCCCTAGGTAGGGGTGGGCATAAAATCCGAAAAACCGAATTCCGAACCGAACCGAATTAATTCGGTATTTCGGGTTCGGTTATTTCGGTATTTCGGTTCGGTTTTCGGTATTACAATTTTAAAAATTCGGTATACCAAATATACCGAATATACCAAAATTTTAAGTATATATTTTTTTGGACCCTACCTATACTAACACACCTAGTGTCCAACCCAATGTAATTCCCATTTCCCGTCGCCCCAAGCCCAGCCCAATGTAATTCCTAGTTGGTACTTCTTGTGCTTGTTCTAGACTGCTGTGAATCACAGTGAATGTGATGTAGCGTTTGTAGCGTTTATAGAGCTGTTTCTAAATGCAACAGCTTTTGTAGCGTTTTAAGGCATTTTGGGTGTTAGTTCACTTTCTATTATGTTTTAGCTTTAGTAATTACTGCATCTTCTTAATTATTATCGTTTGTTCCTGCCAAAAGATATTTTCTACTCTATGTGCTCTTTTGGCGAAGGGTATAAAGAGGATATTTGCGTTGGTATTCATAAACCGAATACTTTACCGAAACCGTACCGAAACCGTACCGAACCAAAATAATAAATACCGAACCGTACCGAACTAATTTGGTACGGTATTTGGTATACACAATTGATAAACCGAATACCGAAATACCGAACCGAAATTCTTAAATACCGAACCGAAATACTGAATGCCCACCCCTACCCCTAGGCACTATTTTCGGGAGTATCTTCTAACATATTCACCGCACCGCCAATCTCTGCTACGGCCCCGCCAACAGTATCCAGGCCAAGTTTCGAGTCGTCGGCCTTTACCTTCCAAACACCACCATTCCATTTGGATACGGCTCATGTCACCCCAAACTCATACCCTCAGCATCATCGGTATGAATCTACCATGGGACAAGAGAAAACTGTGAAAAACCCCGAGCAAGGGGAGATCGCTCGGAAAATGAAAAGCATTGAACAGAGTCTCAAGAACATACAGGGCCTGAGTGGCCATAAGAGTGTCTCCTATGTCGACTTGTGCATGTTTCCGCATGTTCATCTGCCCCTCGGTTTCAAAACCCCCAAATTTGAAAAGTATGATGGACACGGAGATCCCATAGTCCATCTGAAAAGGTATTGCAATCAGTTAAGAGGGGTGGGCGGAAAAGAGGAACTCTTAATGGCTTACTTCGGGGAAAGTTTAGCCGGAATTGCATCCGAATGGTATATGGACCAAGATATCTCCCAATGGCACATATGGGACGATTTGGCCCGATATTTCATCAGACAATTCCAGTACAACATGCACATAGCTCCATATAGAAACTCTTTGTCCAATCTCAAGAAAAGATCTTCAGAAAGCTTCAGAGAATATGATATTAAGTGGCACGAGCAAGCTGCCAGAGTAAAACCCCCAATGGACGAGACCAAGATGGTCAGCGTCTTCTTGCAAGCCCAAGAGGCTGACTATTTCCAGAATATGATGTCCGCTATGGGCAAGCCATTTGCAGAAGCTATAAAGATTGGGGATATGGTTGAAAATGGTTGGAAAACGGGTTGCATCCTGAGCCAGTCATCTATAAGATCCACTTCTCAAGCAATCCAGAACGGGTTGAGGAGTGCAGCAAATAGGAAAAAGAAAGAGGATGTGGCAATGATAGCCTCCAGTCTAAGAAACCCCCGTCAACCCTAGGGTTACTTTTCCAGCACACCACGACATTACTATCCTCACCAAGATGCGGCGCATGCCATGACACCTCAACCTTATCCAGTAATGAATGCCCAGCCGTACGCCCGGCCCCAACAACATTATAACCAGAACCGAGCTCCACCACCCAGAAACAACCCTCCTCACCAAGCTCAGTATAATCTATGCCCTCCACAAAATAATCCCCATGGGCCACCCAGAAGGGCTAACGTTACACCAATCGGTGAATCATATTCTAGCCTTTTCCAAAAACTGGTCCAAATGGGTCTGTTACAGCCGGTACCCCCAAATAGGCAAAACCCAGAATCCCCCTCCTACTAGGGCTGCTTATCGGGCGGATTGGGCGGTTATTTACTCTTAACGGTTTGGCTTATCGGTTATCGGCTTTTAAATGTATTAATCCGCTAGCCACCCGATAAGATATCGGGCGGATTGGTATTGGTTTAGCTCTTATCGGGCGATTTATCGGCCTAATTAAGTCTATATTGTGTGCATTAATTACTTTTGTTGAAAGTATAATGAAATAAATAAGATGTGTTTGGCGTTAAGGGATGAGATGTATGGCAGTATATCGGATGAGATGTATGGCAGTTCAACTACTGCTCAACTATCACTTAAGCTGTGTTTGACTGCTCGAAAAATATAATAAAATGTAACTGCTGCAAAACTCCAGGGCTATAAACCTACTAAAACTGTATAAGTAGTAGGACTGGGCAAAATAAACTTACCTGCATTACCAAACATCATAAGATCAAGCACTAGATACAAACAGATTAATACAAGAGTAAGCACTAAGCAGTAATCAGACGGATTAATACAAGAGCAAGCAAACAGATATGTCTTATTTTTCAGTCATAAATCTAACTTTTAGACTTCAATGCAATCTTGAGCAGGATTTCTAAGCATACTACACAAATTCCATTTTCAGAGAACCCCTTTGAGTTTGAGCAGGATTTCAGCCTTCTGTTTTGTACTTTTGTAGCTTCCTGTATCTATTATGACAGAAACCACTTCATCCATGCCTGGAGAGAAGAACTCAATTATTAGTATCAAACAAATGCCAAAAACAAACAATGAAACTATGATAAACCAGCAAGCCTGAAGGCTAAACAGGCCATGAAACTATGAGCAAATAGAAACTATGAGAACTGCTAAACATGCGTGTTAAACATTTCACCAGGCAGATTGCCGGCTGCCTATGCAAGATTCCACCAGGATGACAAATACCGTTTCAGCCCCTCCTAAGCCCTAAGGCCCTTTTTAAGCTTTAGTATCTGACTTCCACCACTCCGCTTAAAACTTATAGAGCAATGTCACAAGCAATTCCAAAATATCCAGAAAGTATGGAAACATCTCAAGAAAGAAACTATACATAAATAACTTCTAAACATGATATATCATATCACGTACATGTTGGTAGTAACTTAATAGTTCCTTATCCGAATTTGTCAAAATATTCACGTTAAGTATTTCTTCGTTATTCACAAAAATGTCAATTGTTGAGACAAAAAAAAAGAAAAAATCTTTTCTGGGGGATAATTCACCTACTCTATCAAGTGGTAATGCCCTGTTCTAACAAGAATTAGCAATGCTCACTTCTCTTTCCCTAAAAGCTCTCCGAAAGTTTTTCAAGAGATCAATGGCACAAAGTTTAAACAGCAAGGAAGCACCAGATATCTTCAATGAACTAGCAAGCAACAAAGACAAGAACATCGTACAAGTTACATACCTATCATATTCAATATTTCAGTTGGACACACTACAAGACCATTTGCACTTTCGAAAGCCAACAGATATGCTATACCAACATGTTAAGCATGAGGTTGTTAAATGCAATTCCAGAAGAGAAATTAAATTATGATAAACCAGCAGAAGATTCCTCTGAAAACCAACTTTTACATTAAACAAACAAATAACATCCAGAGATATCAACAAAACAATAAGATTCAGACCCCAACAAAATAGTAAGATTCAACAACTGAAGGCTGAAGCCTTGATGGGTTAAATTCGAATTCTTACAAAATATATTAAGCTTGACTTATTGCATTTGAATTAGAAGTCCCACTTTCACGCATCATCACCTTATCACTTTGTGTATTTTCAGCCATGTATGAGTCATTGCAACAAGAAATGAAAAGGAAAACAAGTTTTAAGTTGAGTTACTTATCATTCTCAGTATACAATATTCTTCCATAACTAAGCAGAAATAAATGTGTTCATTTTCTCAAATTTGACCATTTTGTTTAAATAAGTAGGGATAAGAAGAACCACATTTTCTTCCTAAAATCTATCAATTAGGGATATATAACACAGTATTGCGTATTCATATCGAACACTATTTTCTCCTAAAGAATTTGACTGATTTAACCAAAATCAGTTAGGATTGCACATGTTTCAATCTTTTATTCTGAAGAGACATTCACATTAGCCAAAGTAATTGAAACGATTGATATACCCATCAATTCGAATATATCCTTAGTATACAAGCGAAGGGAAAGAATAGGTAGAACCAAAATCGTTAAGGAGATGCAGTGAACCCAAAATCAAATGTATCTTTTCTTTGATTTTAAAGATATCAACAAGAAAAGAAACTTACCTTCTACTGACTGCTGCTCTGGCCTCTGGCTATGGCGAGAGGGAGGCGAGACGGAGAGAGGGACTGACTACTGAGGGAGAGGCGAGAGACGAGACAGCGAGAGGGACTGAGGGAGAGGCGTTAGGGTACTGCTCTAGCTATAACGAGAGGGGCGTTAGGTTTAGGCGTTACGGTTTTGGGCTTTTGAGTTTTGGCTTACGCTTTAGAGAGTAGATAGAGACAGAGTACTGGAACTTTGTGGAAACTGGAAAGGTTTTTAATATTTTATATATATGGATAAAAATAAATTTTATATATATATATATATATATTCTTAACGGGTTAACGGATTATCCGTTAAGAAAATTGAATAATCCGCCCCCAAACCGAGAAGCCGTTAATAAAAAAAATTCAATCTGTTCCCCGTCCGTTAAACCGTTAACCCGATACCAATAAGCCATTGAGCTTCGGTTTCGGATCGGTTTTCAGTTTCGGATCGGTTTTGAACACCCCTACCTCCTACCAACCGGTACCCGATGTGCTTATCATTCAGGGGTAGAGGGACATGACACTGAGGATTTCTGGACCCTCAAGCGGGCGGTTGAAAATTTAATAGAACAAAAGCGGGTGGTGCTAAGGGATGAAAAAGCTCCCAATGTGACCAACAACCCATTACCGTCCCACAAAAACGGGTCAGTTATTGGAATGATCTGTGAGAACCAAGAGTTTGACCCGGCTTTGAAAGTTATCATTGCCATTGCTGACGTATAAAAGAATCCCAAAGCGTCACCAAAGCAAGTTAGAGATGAAAAGAAAAGCAACTTCACTCCTCTGGACACAGGAAAAGCTGTGGAAACCAAGATAGGGGCAGGACCTCCTAAAGATGTCGTTCTCTATGTTCCCAGGGCCCCCAGAAAAGAGTAGTTTGTGTTGAGTCCCCCCAAAATATTGGAGAAAAACAAGGCTATACTGAATCTACCAAAGATGTACGTACCAAAGGGGGCTTATGTGGCGTGGGGGCCGATAATTTCACCCAGGCTGAATGAGCACGTGGTTATTAGCCGCGCACCACAGAATCCTATGAAGGACACCATTGCCATCCCCTGGAACTACAATAGAACAGTGGTAACATACAAAGGAAAAGAAATCACAGAGGAGGTAAATGAAACGAACTCATCGGAGAAGTACCTCAACTTGAAAGAATTAAACAAGAACAAACAGAAGAGTTTTCCGCTTAAAAGGCCAGTCAGTGCTGAAGAGGTAGAAGAATTATTCAGAAAAATGAAAACTTCTGAATACGCCGTAATTGATCAACTCAAGAAGTCCCCCTCCCAGGTCTCACTTATGTCCTTGCTGATAAGTTCGAGCGAGTATTAGAAAGTGCTGATAAAGACGCTTAATGAAGCATATGTTCCGGCCGAAACCACAGTTGAGCAAATGGAAAGGATGGCAGAATGATTTTTTGAAGTCAACCGGATCTCATTCAGCAAAAATGATTTACCTCCGGAAGGGGCTGCCCACAACAAAGCTCTCCACATGAACGTTAAATGTGAAGGATACTACATGAAAAGAGTTATGGTGGATGGTGAATCTGGGGTCGACATCTGCCCTCTCTCGACCTTACAAAGCATGGAAATTGGAACTGAGAGAATTAAACCCAATAATTTTTGCGTACGTTCTTTTGACGGAATCAAGAGGGACACAATAGGGGAGATTGATTTGGTCCTAACTATCGGTCTTGTGGATTTTGAAGTGACATTTCAGGTCTTAGACATGGACACCTCCTACAATTATCTCCTGGGAAGGCCTTGGATCCATGTCGTAGGAGCCGTACCCTATACTCTTCACCAGATGGTTAAGTTTGAGCACGAAGATCAAGAAATCGTGGTCCACGGGGAGGATGATCAATCGATTTACAAGGACCCATCAGTCCCATGCCTGGAAGCTAAGGAAGGTAGCGAGCACATAGTCTACCAAGCTTTTGAGATCGTGGTTGCAGATCAGTGTGAGGAAGGAACCCCGTGTCCTCAATCCTTCTTATCAAACGCATCAATCATGGTCGCTAGTGACATGATCTAACATGGGTACAAGCCTGGAAAAGGGCTCGGGGTATCTCTGCAAGGCATTACAGAACCTATCACTTTGACTTCCAGCGAGAAATTCTTTAGCATAGGGTTTCAAGCTACTGTCGCTGATGTTAAACGGGCTAAGGAACGTAAGAATAATGGATGGGTCCTGCCTCAGCCGGTCCAAAATCTTGCCAAGATGTTTGTTAAGCCAAGGTACATAGAGGAAGAAGAAGAGGCCTTCACGGCCGAAGAAATTGAGAAGATCTGTGGGTCAATGTGAGAAATGTTGTATGAGGCTCACATGGTTCAGCCGGGTGAAGGCTCAAGCACTGCTGAGGTGCAATATATGGGGCCCGATGCCAAGCTTCAAAATTGGAAGGCTACTCCGTTCCCAGCCAGGCGGGAACCCCGGTAGTTCATCTTTTTCATCCTTTCTGCATTCCGAGTTATTTCAGGGTGTAACTCAAGTGATTTTTAGTTTATTGTCTTTTAAATTCTGATGTAAACCCTCTTATCTTCAAAATTCAATGAAATGAAATTAATATTTCATCGTCTATAAATCTCTTTCTTTATCTTTCCTGATTTTGTTATTCTTATCTCTCTTTTCAGTTCTAATAATGTAGACTTAAATAACATGACATGCTTGAGGACTTCATGCCCAGATCTTAATACGGCTAACCATGAAATAATGAATCAAGAACTGGAATATGATGAAGATGAGGCTTGTAGGGAAATAAACCGAGAACTGGAACAATTCGAGAATAAGCCTAAGCCAAACTTAAACGAAACCAAGCCGGTTAATTTAGGTAGTTCGAAAGAGGTACGAGAAACCATGATAAGCATTCACGCTGATGAAAAAACTAGGGACGCATTAATCCAACTTTTGTTCGAATTCAAAGACGTGTTTGCCTGGTCCTATAATGATATGCCCGGACTGAGTGTTGATTTAGTGGTGCACAAATTGCCAATTTACCCCGGTCATCCACCTGTCCAACAAAAACAGAGAAAATTTAAAACAAACATCAGTGACAAGATCAAAGAAGAGGTCACTAAACAGTTGAAAGCTGGAGTAATCCAAGTGGTCCGATACACCACATGGCTAGCTAATGTGGTCCCAGTGCCAAAGAAAGATGGAAAAGTCCGAGTGTGTGTTGATTATCATGATTTGAACATATCAAGCCCCAGGGATAACTTTCCATTACCAAACATCCACATCCTTGTTGATAATTGTGCCAAATATGAGATACAGTCTTTCGTGGATTGTTACGCTGGCTATCATAAGGTTCTGATGGATGAAGAAGACATAGAAAAGACGGCTTTCACCACACCTTAGGGTACTTACTATTACCGGGTCATGCCACTTGGTTTGAAAAATGTCGGGGCAACTTATATGAGGGCTATGACCACCATTTTTCATGACATGATGCACCAGGAAATTGAGGCATATGTAGATGATGTGATCATCAAATCCAGGACACAAGACGACCATGTGCAGCATCTGAGAAAGTTTTTTGAACGTCTGCGCAAGTATGATTTGAAGTTAAATCCAGCTAAGCGTGCATTCGGCGATCCTTCTGGAAGATTTTGGGGTTTATAGTCAGTCAGAGAGGCATCGAACTGGATCCAACGAAGATAAAGTCTATTCGGGATTTGCCCCCTCCAAGAACCAAGAAAGAGGTCATGAGCCTGCTGGGTAGATTAAATTACATCAGCAGGTTCATTGCTCAGTTGACATCCACGTGTGAGCCCATCTTTAAGCTATTGAAGAAAGATGTAGCGATTAGATGGACAGATGAGTGTCAAGAAGCTTTCGACAAAATCAAAGAATATCTATCAAATCCGCTAATGTTGGTCCCGCCCGAACCTGGAAGGCCTTTGTTCTTGTACTTGACAGTGTTGGAAAATTCTTTCGGATGTGTTCTCGGGTAACATGATGTCACCGGGATGAAAGAACAAACCATATACTATTTGAGCAAGAAGTTCACAAGTTATGAAGCCAAGTACACTTTGCTGGAAAGAACTTGATGCGCCTTAACTTGGGTCGCTCAGAAGCTCCGGCATTACTTGTTGGCTTATACCACCTATCTCATCACCAGGTTGGATCCTTTGAAATATATATTCCAAAAGTCGATGCCCACCGGGAGATTAGCAAAATGTCAAATACTGCTCACCGAGTTTGACATAGTCTATGTCACCCGCACAGCGATGAAAGCTCAAGCCTTGGCGGACCACCTAGCTGAAAACCCTATTGATGATGAATATAAACCCATGAGTACTTACTTCCCGGGTGAGGGAGTAAATTCAGTTGAGGTAACTCCGGAAAACACCAACACTTGGAAAATGTTCTTTGGCGGAGTTGTAAATGCAAAAGGTGTTGGGATTGGGGCAATCTTGATTTCGCCCACATGACAGAACTATCCAGCCACCGCCCGTCTTCGGTTCTTATGTACAAACAACACTGCTGAATATGAAGCTTGCATAATGGGTATGAACATGGAAATTGATATGGATATAGAGGAATTATTGATCATGGGAGACTCTGATTTGATAATTAAGCAAGCGCAGCGGGAATGGGAAACTCGAGATGTCAAGCTTCTTCCATATAGACAACATGTGGAAGATCTTAGAAAGCGATTTAAATCCATTGAATTCAGGTACATTCCCCGATTTCACAACGAGTTAGTTGATGCATTGGCTACCTTGGCTGCAATGCTGCCATATCCGGGCAATGTCTATATTGACCCGTTAGAGATTTAAATTCGGGAAAGATATGGTTATTGTAACACGATTGAAGTAGAACCCGATGTCCAACCATGGTATCATGATATTAAAAGGTTCTTAAAAACGAAAGAATACCCGGAGCAGGCCAATGGAGACCAAAAGAGAACCATTAGAAGGATCGCCAACAGTTTCTTCTTAAGCGGAGAAGTGTTGTATAAAAGAACTCCAGATTTGAATCTTTTAAGGTGGGTGGATGCCAAAGAAGCTGAAAATATTATGAACGAAGTGCATTCAGGAGTATGTGGTCCCCATATGAACGGATACGTCCTTGCAAAGAAAATCCTGCGGGCAGGGTATTATTGGATGACCATGGAAAAAGATTGTATCAGTTTTGTCCGGAAGTGCCATCAGTGTCAGATACATGGCGACATGATTCATGCACCACCCTCGGAGTTACATCCCATGTCAGCACCTTGGTCGTTCGTTGCCTGGAGAATGTATGCCATTGGTCCAATCGAGCCGAGAGCTTCAAACGGACATAGATTTATTTTGGTTGCTATCGACTACTTCACAAAATAGGTCGAAGTAGTCACATTCAAAGTCGTCACTAAGAAAGCAGTGGTGGACTTTGTGCACTCCAACATTATCTGTCATTTTGTTCCGAAAACTATCATTACTGACAATGCTGCAAATCTGAACAGACACTTGATGGGGGATGTATGTGAACAGTTTCAAATCACACCGTAACTCCACCCCGTACCGGCCTAAAGCCAATGGTGTTGTTGAAGCAACAAATAAAAACATCAAGAAAATCCTCAAAAAAATGATTCAAAGTTCTAGGCAATGGCACGAGAAGTTGCCTTTCGCATTATTGGGATATCGCACGACCGTGCACACATCGGTTGCAGTTATGCCTTATTTATTGGTTTACGGAACTGAAGCCGTAATACCTACAGAAGTCAAAATTCCCTCCCTTCGGATCATTGTCGAAGCTGAAATTGAGGATGATGAATGGGTCAAAAACCGACTGGAACAGTTAACTCTGATTGATGAGAAAAGAATGGACGCAGTTTGTCACGGGAAATTGTACCAACAAATAATGGTCCGCGCATATAACAAGAAAGTGCGGCCTAGGAACTTCGAAGTGGGGAAACTCTTCCTAAGGCATATTCTCCCGCATCATGAAGAGGCGAAAGGAAAATTCGCCCCAAATTGGAAAGGTCCGTACATCATAAGGAAATTGCTACCAAATGGGGCATTATACTTAGGGGACATCGAAGTAAAGGACCCCGAAACAGCTGTCAATGCAGATGCAGTCAAAAGGTATTATGTTTGAACTTTTCGCGATGTTGATGCTCCCCAAACACTATCAACTTTTGTAAACCGTTTTGAGCCGTCTATCTTTCTTTCATCACCCTCCTTGGAACCAAGATTAAAAAAAACAAGCAAAACCAAAACAAAAACAAAATGTTTCCCCGAACTACGTTCGACTTGATTCCGAAAGGATACGTAGGCAGCCTCTCCTTAGGGTTCAGTCACACCAAAATAAAATTCCACATTTCCCCAAGAGTTTAAGCTGGGGAAAATGTTATGATATATCCGGCGAGGTTTTCGCCTAAAAGGTTCCAAAGTTGTAATTCAATACAAATTCTTTCACCAAAACCCTGTTCAAATCCTTCCGATAAATCAGCAAAGATGTCTAAAATTGGAGGATACAGTTGTTTGGATCTGATACAAGAAAATGAGAGAAATAAAATGAGAGAGTCTTATCGATGAAAACCCACACGGGCACCGTGAGGCGACGGTAAGAAGAGAAATTAAAATGAGAGACTCTTATCGATGAAAACCCACACGGGCACCATGATGCGACGGTAAGCAGAGAAATTGAAAATGAGAGAGTCTTGTTAGTGAAAAATCGCAAAGATCACTACAAAGCGATGGTGAGAAGAGAAATGAGAGAGGTTAGTTGGCGAAAACCCGCAAAGGGCGCCACTGATCGAAAAAGATAATGGGTCACTGACATGGACACAGTCCGGGGCAAGGTTTCTCGATCTCGGGATAATAGTTGTGATGAATTTCTGAGAGTCAGACGGCTTGCGCAGATCGGGCATCTAGTCCAAGAAGCATGTCATGTTCATTGAAGGCTGCATACACTCCAGATAAGTCCTTATTTCCTTTCCCTGAAAGGGACATTTCTTGTCAAAATTCATTATCTATGTTCCTTTGTTTAGTTTCTTTCAATCCCTTTCGGTCTAACTCTATCCCTAAAGTAAGACAAAGAAAGGATGACAAAACTGATTTACAGGGCTCTCATTTGACACGGGCTAATATGCAAAAGGCACCCAGCCTCATCAGGGACATCGAGTCGATCTCGACTGGCCATAAGGGTCGATGCTTCGAACTCAAAACTCTTGGAAGGAGAAAACCAAATCAATATGCCCATGAAGGCGAATAAAGTTGAAAGGTTGAGCCCCACATGGACAATCATCTCGGCAAAGGCTGAAAAAGTCGAAATACTCCAAATGCCGTAAAGCTGAGAGTCAAACGAAAAGGTTAGAAATAAAAGGCCGATAAGAGCAAAATAAAGTTGGAAAGGTTAAGTCCCACGCGGCTAACCGTTGCAGCAGAATTTAAGGAGCCAAATCTCCCCTATGCTCCGGAAATTAGAAAAGACAAATGAAAGTCCTACAAAGGCAAGATGTAGTCAAAAATGTTGGGTCCCACGCGACCAGGCGCCGTGGAAAAATCTGGAAAGCCAGGGTCCCCGGGGTTAGAAATGAAACCAATCCCCAGCAAGCAAGAAAGCGGCTGAGATCTTCGTCAAAGGGACCGAGAACAAGCAATTGAAATAATCAAGGCAGCAAAACCAAACACCATTTCAAATTGACAAATTGTTCTTTGTTTGAAAAATAGGAAACATGTGCAACTCGAAAGCAACCTTGCAAGAAGCAGGTGCAACCAAAGAAATTGTACAAGAGCTAAAAGAGGCTCTGCAGCGACAACTCCAAAAAGGGAAGTTTCCTCTAAAACTTCTTTCCCGCATTCACTCATTCTTTGAAAATAATTAAAAATTAAAAAGAGAGAAGAAGAAATGATGTTGAAAACAATTCAAACCTAAAATAGTATAGGGCCCCAACCCCTAGCTAAACATTTTTCCAACCTAGGATATTTCATTCCTTAGGTGATGCCAACATAGGGTCCCACTCCCTAGTTGATGCCACCATAACCCGATGATTTTTTCAACTTAGGATCCCAATCCCTATTTGATGCCGGCATAACCCGATGATTCTTACAACATAGGGTCCCACCCCCTAGCAGACACCAGCATAACCTGGTGATCTTTTTTCCTGGCAACATCATAACTTGTTGACCTTTTCCAGACGCCAGCATAACCTGGTGATCTTTCCTTGACAACAACATAACTTGTTGATCTTCTTCCGACACCAGCATAACCCGGTGATCTTTCATGGTGACAACATAACCTGTTGACCTTTTTCAAACACCAACATAACCTGGTGATCATTTCCTGGCGACAACATAACCTCTTTACCTTTTCCAGACACCAGCATAACCTGGTGATCTTTTCCTGGAAACAGCATAACCTATTGACCTTTTCCAGACACCAGCATAACCTGGTGATCTTTTCTCGGCAACAGCATAACCCGTTGACCTTTTCTGGACACCGGCATAACCTGGTGATCTTTTCCTGGAAACAGCATAACTTGTTGACCTTTTCCAGACACCAGCATAACCTGGTGATCTTTTCCCTGACGATAGCATAACCTGTTGATATTTTCCCGACACCAGCATAACCTGGTGATATTTTCTTGGCAACAGCATAACCTGTTGATCCTTCCCAGACGCCAGCATAACCTGGTGATCCTTTCCTGACAACAGCATAACCTGTTGATCTTTGCCTGACACCAGCATAACCTGGTGATCTTTTCCCAACACCGGCATAACCTAGTGATATTTTTCTGACAGCAACATAACTTGTTGATCCTCTCCTGACGCCGGCATAACATAGTTATTTTTTCCTGACGACAGCATAACCTGTCGAACTTTTCCAACATAGGGTTTCCAATCCCTAGTTGATTTTACCTTAGACATAGGGTATCTACCCCTAGTCTACATCTACTCCGGGTACCCCGTTCCCGGCCATTCATTGCTTTTAATAATGAAGTAGTATAGTTTTCATTATAATAACTCACGAAATTTTCCTAGTGAAAACTGGGGCAGAAAATTGTGTTTGTTTGTTCTTAATTTTGTGCATATTACAACTTAGGAATATGGAATCGAGACGACCAAAAGAAGAAGTTTCGATCCAGAATAAAATAAGAGGAAAAAAAAGGCCAAAACCCAAAGTACGGAAGGGGAAATGTAACGACCCGACTGGTTGTTTTGAGAATTTAAGCTCTGTTTGGTGGCATAAGGTCTTGAATAGCTCCACATTGTGTATATCGACCTGCATGCATGGTTGGATTCAGTTACCGGATGATCCGGAGTCGAATTTGGAAGGAAGTTTCAGTTTTGGAAGCTTAAGCGGTGAAATTTGATCGGAGGTTTGACTTTTGTGTAAACGGACTCGGAATGAGTTTTGGTTAATATCAAAAGCTTTGTATGGTAATTTTCAACTTAGGCGCGCGTCCGGAATTGGTTTTGGAGGTCCGTAGAGTAATTTAAAGTAATTTGGCAAAAGTTAGAATTTCGGCGATTTTGGCTGATAGGTGAATTTTGATGTCGGGCTCGGAATAGAATTTCGAGGGTGGGTGTAGGTCCGTTGTGTTATTTGTGACGTGTCTGCAAAATTTGGCGTCATTCCGGGTTGAATTGATAGGTTTCGGCTCGAGTTTTGATATTTGAAGATTTGAAAATCATAAGTTTGATTTTTGGTTTGATTCGTAGTTTTGGTGTTTTTTTATGTGATTTGAAACCTCGAGCGAGTCCGTGTTAGTTTATATGACTTGTTTGAGTGATTAGACGGGGTCCTGGGGGCCTCGTGTGTGTTTCGAATAGGTTTCGGGTTAATTTTCTCCAAATTTGCATTGCTTATGTCTGTCAGTTGATTCCTCCTTCGCGTTCGCGATGAGTCTTTTCTAGGCATCCCAATTTTCCTTCTACGCATTCGCACACCTCCTCCTGCGTTCGCATAAGCCATGCTCCCTTGTACTTCGCGTTCGCACTCATCATGTCGCATTCGCGAAGGGGTTTATTTCCTGGGCAGCCTTAACTCCTTTTACGCGTTCGCATCCTTCCCTACACGTTCGCGTAGGTCCCTGTTCCTCTTCTCCGCGTTCGCGTACACAGTGTCGCGTTCGCATAGTACAACTGGGCAGCTTCAATTTCCCTTCTTTGCGAACACACCCCTTTATCCGCGTTCGCGATGCACAAATGCCTGGACAAAATATAAGTTTTCAAAATCGAGGGTTTCACCATTTTTATCATATTTTGACTTCTAGAGCTCGGTTCTTGGCGATGTTTTATGGGAATTTCACACAAATTGAATGAGTAAGTCTTATTCAACTAGAATTAAATATATTCCATGAATTTGTCCTTGATTTTATCATTTAAATTGTATTTTTAGTTGAGAAAGATGTGGGTTTTGAAAAACACTTCTAAATTGAAAAATCATTATTTGAGGGATCAAATGGTATCGGAATTTGATAAAATTTATATGGTTGAACTCGTATTGAAATGGGTATTCGGTTTTTGTAAATTTTGTCGGGTTCCGAGGTACGGGCCCGGGGGTCGACTTTTGGATCGATTTTTATAATTTTGTAAAGATTGAAACTTTATTATTCGGAATAGTTCCTTATACGTTTTATGTGTATTTTGAAGTTGTTTTAGTTGATTTTGAGATGTCCGGAGGTCTTTTCACTCGAGAAGTCATTTTAGAGTACCGGGTTGTCACCGTTGAGGTAAGTATATTGCATAACCTTGTGTGGGGGAATTACCCCTTAGAAATTGAGTCTTCTATGTTTATTGTAGCTCTTGTACGCGAGGTGACGAGTGCGTACTCGGATTTATTTGCAAATAGGTTGGCCTTTTAGGATTTTTAGGTCCTTAGATCTTCTGTGTATCAAGTTATAACTGTTATGACCGAGTTTCTGGTTCCTAGTTTCATCTTTTCCTGCTTAAAGTAGATTTTTCTTGCTTTTAGTTGCCCTTTGTTGTTCATTTGATCTTAATTGACTTAACTGAATATTTTACCTCTTCTACCATCAAGCTATATTTTCTTCATAAACTGCCTAATTGACTAGAATTAGTATTATCTAGCCCTATAATTGTTTAGCCGTAGTTGGAATATCTATTCGTTGGTGTTAAGCATGCCCATGAGTCGTATACTGTGATTTATATGATTTTTCTATAGGTTCTACTTAGGTTTAGTTTAATGATCACCCATGTTGATGACATTGTTTTCATTGTTGACTCCCTTGCCGGGATAGTATGGTTTCTATTTTTGTTCATGCTATTGATGATATTGTTTTCATTGTTGACTCCCTTGCCGGGACAATATGGTTTCCATTATTGTTCATGTTGTTGATGATTTTGTTTTCATTGTTGACTCCCTTGCCGAGATAGTATGGTTTCTGTTGTTGCTTATGCTGTTGATTCCCTTGTCGGAATGCTATCTTTTCCTTTGTTTGGGTGAGAAAGAGTGTAAAGCACGAAGGGTGATGCCGTGTCATTGTTATATTCATTATCATGTGAGGAAAGAGTGTAAAGCACGAAGGGTGATGCCTTGCCATTGTTTATATTCATTATCATGTGAGGAAAGAGTGTAAAGCACGAAGGTTGACGTCGTGCCATATTATTGAAATTAAAAGCACGAAGGTTGATGTCGTGCCATATTATTGAGAGTAAAAGCACGAAGGGAGATGTCGTGCGTAATATTGTGAGTGAGTTCATGGCACGAAGGGTGTTTCCGTGCTGGTGAGGATGAGGGACATGCATTATGATGTGATATATGTTTCCCCGTGTATACGTGTGCCTTTACTTTGAGTTGTTATTGTTGTAATTACATATTTGGTGAGACTCGTTATTATTGTCCTGTACTTGACCTTTATCTCGTTGTTGTTGCCCTGTCCATGTCTTTTACTTGTTTAATTTGCTTAATTTACGTGCCATATCGGTCGATTTCTATGGGGAGGACGAGAGTAAAAGCACGAAGGGTGATGCCGTGCACTTATTCTATTGAAAACTACGTCTGAAAGACAATTATTGAAAAGTAAAGTTTAAAGGCATTTACCTTGAAGGATTCTATGTTTGCAAGATGATTATTTTCCAAAGGTATGTTTGCATATCATTTATTTGAAAGAAGCTATGTTTGAAAAACATTTACTAGAAAGGTACATTTGAAAAGCTTTTATTGAAAGGAATTTGCCTTTGAGGTTTTCGTTCTGTACAATATATTTATATATCGTTGGAGGAAGTGTATTTCGAAGGGGCCTTTACTCAAACTGAAATGATTATATTTTTAAGGCTTTCAATATAAACTTACGATTTAAAGGTTTCACCCGAAGAATTGACTAATTTGTAGGAGTTGTTGACTAAGGTTTGAGGGGTAAATTATTGCAATGCTGAGTTACTATTGTTTTAATTGTGTTGTGCTTTCCGCTTTTGATTCGCTCCCCCGTCCTTTCTTCTGTGTTATATTATGATGTTTAGTGTTATTTTCTATATTTTCCTTCCGCTTTGTACTTGTTATGTTGATAATTATATGGTGTAGCCAATAGACAAGTGTCATGTATTGTCATTCCTATACTTATGTCTGTTTAATTTATTAGACCAGTGGGGGTCTTGACTAGTCCTCGTTACTACTTCACCGAGGTTAGTCTTGATACTTACCGGGCACCATTGTGGTGTGCTCATGCTACTCTTCTGCACATTATTTTGTGCAGATCCCAGGTTTTTGCATAGTGGTTGTTCGTTAGCTAGCAGCGCGGTTGCTGTTGTGGAGACTCAAGGTAAAACCGCTTCAGCGTTCGCAGTTTCGGAGTCACCTTCTTACAATTAGTATTCATACATTGTTGTATTTACTCCGAACAGTGGTATTTAGAGATGTTAGTGTAGATTCCTTAAAGCTTATGACTTGTACTTACCGGGTTGGGATGATATGTAATGTATAGACATTTTTATCGAGAAGCATTCAAAAGTTTCAATATTTTTATATGTTTACTAAATGTTACGCTTACCTAGTCCTTAATACTAGGTGCTGTCACAATACCTAGCAGAGAGAAAATTGGGTCGTGACAGGAAAAGACGTGGACCGCTCAGGACGAGATTGGAGTCTTCAATTCTGCCTTAATCCAGAACATGAAGAGATGAAGCCAACATTTTCAGCTAATAAGCATCAAGATCCAGGTCATAGTCAGCAAAAGCCAAGACTCAAGACCAAGCCTTAGAGTACAGATAGGGATCTTCTAACTAGTAGTTTTTAGGCTTAGTTAGTCTTTTTCATTTTTGCTACTTTGGTGTAATAAGGAGCTCAACAACAATAATAGCAACAACAGCCGTAGTGAAATCACAGCTGCCCGATAGTCCCAGCTACCAAAACTTCCAGAACTACACTGACCTGATTCCTTTATAGCCAGGAATATGTAGGCAACCTTTGAAGCAGGGTTCGGTCAAACTTTTCAAAAGCGCTTCGCATGGAGTATTTGAACGGGTAAAAGTTATTCATAACTGCTCACTTTGTCTTTGCCCGAAAACTCTTCGTGTTTCCAAGCAAAGAGGGGCAGCTGTGAGCATGTAATTTTTCACCTATTAAAATACTCCTACAAAAATTCGATAAATAATTTAATTTTGTAGATTTTTGTTGCGTTTCAGTGTCTATTTGTGAATTATTTGCATTGCATGGTCGTAATTCATCTTTTAAAAATTTATAAAATGATAAATAATAACAAAAATATTTTTTAATTGCATAATTAGGTTTTGGTTCAATTTAATACTTAGTTTCCTAATTCAATCATTTTTATTAGGAAAAATTATAAAAATCGCTCTTTAAATAATTATGGGTATCGAATTAGTAGTTTCACTTTTAATTCACTCATTAATTAAATTATAATTAGATAAAACTAGGTTAGAACTAATTAATATATTTTTAGAGTTTTAATTAAAATTGTTTAGTTGATTAATTAACCTAAGTTGTTAAAAAAGGGGCTAAAAGAAAAGATTTGGGCCAACTACCCAAGCCCAATTTTGAACCAATTCCACCCAGCCCAAACGGCCAACCCGTCTCAATCCCCCTACTTAATCAAACGACGCCGTTTCAAGGCCGGATTCATCTCAGCCGTTGATCTTTCCAGATCCAACGGCTGAGAACTCTGCACTCATTAACTATAAAATTGTCCTAACCATACCCATCCCCCTCAGAACTCACTACCCTAACACCCTAATAGCCCCTCGTCTCTCTCTCTAACCTCCGTCGTCCACCACCGTCTTTCGTCGCCCGAAAATCGCATGCCGACGGCGGAACAACTCCAAATCACTCAAAATTTCTACTAGATAATCCCCTTCCTCCCCTCAACCCCAATCTCTTGTCAATTTCTCCAAAAACACCACCAACATCCGGCAATTCCAGATCAAAAAACCTGAAACCCTAAATTTTCCTCACTGGCCGATTTTAAAAAAATTCAATGGCTCAAACTCACATGAGTCAATAGCTTTTGACAAAAGCTATTTGTAACGGCCTGACTGGTCGTTTTGAGCTCTAGCACGTCGTTCAGCGGTTTGAAGTCATGAGCAGCTCCATTTCAGGTATTATGACTCGTAGGCGTGGTCGAAGTTGTATTTCGGGAAGTTCGGAGTCAAATTGGAAAGAAAATTCTCATTTCAGAAGCCTTAAGTTGGAGAAATTGACTAAGGTTGAGATTTTGAGTAACGACCTCCGAATCGGGAATTGAAGGTTCCTGTAGGTTCGTATGATAATTCCGGACTTGGGCGTATGTCCAGATCGGGCATTGGATAACCCAGGAGCGTTTTGACGTATATTGTGGGAGTCAGCAATTTTTAAAGAATTTTCCTAAGTTTGGCTTGAAGTGCATTTCAGTGATGTTGATGTCCGTTTGGGATTCTGAGCCTGGGAATAGCTCCGTATGGTGATTCTGGAGTTGGGAGCGCGATCGGAAGTGAATTCGGATGTCCGTAGGTCATTTTGAAGTCATTTGGCTAAAGATAGGAATTTGAAGGTTTTTGAGAAATCCAACCGGAAGTGGAAATTTTGATATCGGGGTCGGAATGCGATTTTGGAAGTTGGAGCAGGTCTGTAATGTCGAATATGACTTGTGTGCAAAATTTGGGGTTAATCGGACGCGATTTGGTAGGTTTCGGCATCAGATGTGGAAGTTTGAAATTTCAAAGTTCATAAAGTTTGGATTAGAGTGCGATTCGTGCTTTCGGCGTTGTTTGATGTGATTTGAGGCCTCGAGAAATTTCGTGTGAGGTTATTTGGTAGTTCTGGGGCGTTGTGCATCCATTGGAGTCGTCGGAAGGTCTCGGAAACAAGATTATGGGCTTCATGCGAGTCAAATATGTTCATTTTAGTATAGCGTTCCTCAAGGGGGGGGGGGGGTTGGAATATCAGATGTTGTTCCGTCTTCGCCCAATTCATGTAATGTTGTGATTGTGCCATGTGAGTTGTGAAACGGCTTGATAGATCCCTATGTGTTGAGTCTCCGTGTAGTGATGATGTTATGCGAGCAGGAGCTCTTGAGATTCAGGGTATATATATCGCACCTCAGTTATGCTTAAGTTTTGGTAGCATATGACTCTATCAGTCTCCCTAGGATGGTATTATGCACTTAGCGTGCTTGTGACCGATATTCAATAATCTTTAATAGTGAACAATTCGGCTCCGTGTATATCTCCTTATGCGAATCTTATGATGGGATCGGGTGGCACGCTGCCACGGGTATGTTATTTGGATCGGGTTGCACGCCTCAACAGTGTGATGACGAGTACGGTTCCCTATATTTAGTTTTCTTATTTTATACTTCCTATTTTCTGAGGAAAGTCCATATTAGTTGCGTGAGTGAGTAGTCCCTTCCTGAGTCATTTCCTTATGTATCATGTTCGAATTGTGGCCTATTGGTGCATTGTGGCATCATGTGAGACTATTCGTCATGTCTGGGGTGATTGGTTGTCTGAGCAGTTCATACTGGGTGAGACGAGATTTATAAATCTGGGATCAGTGCGTTAAGATTATGTGAAGTATATTACAGGACAATTACCAGTATTTGGTTAGTAATGAGGTGATGATTTTAGTCAAAAAGGAGAGATTCAATGTTTGGTTAACTCTGCAGTTGATTAGAATATCTTCACATCTCCTCCGTGTGGTGGTATCGTCAGCATTATAGCGGGATGTATATATATATCATAAGGTGCATTGGGAGCATCAAATTCGTGGAATATTTGGGCTATTAATGTTCAGGGAATTGTCATTGTGGATTGGATGGTGAAATATGCGGTGTATGGTGCTAAATTCAGCAAAGGTGTGCACTCATGTTTTGGTACCTCGTGTGGTAGTTGATACGGTGTTTATATATTGGAAACAGACCTAACAGAGAAATTTCAAGTGATGGAACTGGGTTCTGATCTTATTGTATGGATAAAAGAGGATATCTTCATATTTGATCAAGCTAATGTGCTCAACGGGGTTGTGGTAGCTCGAGCAGGTGCACGAAGTGTTGCACAGTGATTTCAGATAACTCAAGAGAAGTTCTTGGCACGTTCGAGGACGAACGTGTGTTTAAGTGGGAGAGAATGTAATGACCGGCCGGTCGTTTTGAGATCAAGCACATCGTTCAACGGTTTGAAATCATGAGCACCTCCATTTCAGGTATTATGAGTCGTAGGCGTGGTCGGAGTTGAATTTCGGGAAGTTCAGAGTCAAATTGGAAAGAACATTCTCATTTCAGAAGCCTTAAGTTGGAGAAATTGATTAAGGTTGAGATTTGAGTAAACGACCTCCAAATAGGGAATTGAAGGTTCCTGCAGGTTCGTATGATGATTCCGGACTTGGGCATATGTCCGGATCGAGCTTTGAATAACCCGGGAGCGTTTCAGCGTATATTGTGGGAGTCAGCATTTTTGAAGAATTTTCCTAAGTTTGGCTTGAAGCGCATTTAAGTGATGTTGATGTCCGTTTGGGATTTCGAGCATGGGAATAGCTCTGTATGGTGGTTCTGGAGTTGGGAGCGTGATCGGAAGTGAATTCGGATGTCTGTAGGTCATTTTGAAGTCATTTGGCTAAAGATAGGTATTTGAAGGTTTTTGAGAAATTCGAACGGAAGTGAAATTTTTGATATCGGGGTCGGAATGCGATTTCGGAAGTTGGAGCAGGTCCGTAATGTCGAATATGACTTGTGTGCAAACTTTGGGGTCAATCGGACGCGATTTGATAGGTTTCGGCATCGGATGTGAAAGTTTGATATTTCAAAGTTCATAAAGTTTGGATTAGAGTGCGATTCGTGGTTTCGGCGTTGTTTGATGTGATTTGAGGCCTCGAGCAAGTCTGTGTGAGGTTATGGGACTAAGTCGCGTGATTTGGACGGGGTCCCGGGGGCCTCAGGTGTGTTTCGGGGTGAATTCGGACCATTTTTCTCTGTTTTGCTGATGTTGTTTCTGGTGTATCTGGTGTGCTTCGCAATCGCCGTCCCTTGTGTGCGATCGCGAAGGAGGAAAATGGAGGGCTGCTGGATTGGCTTGTGCGTTCGCAGTGAAGGGAGTGCGAGTGGGTTGTGATCTCTACGCGAACGCAGGGGGTCAGGTGTGCGAACGCGTAGAGGAAAAGGGGCCTGGGGGCCGTTTGGCCTACGCGACCGCGAAGGAGGCCATGCGAACACGGAGGGTCAGGGAAGTTTCCCTTCGCGAACTCGTTCAGGGCGTCGCGAACGCAGAGAAGAGAATTGGGGCCTGGGCAGATTAATTTAAATGCGAGATTTTGGCCATTTCCTTCATTGTTTCATTTGATGTGGGCGATTTTGAGGATCTTCAAGAGGGGATTTTCATCAAGCATCACTAAGTAAGTAATTTCTTCCCGTTCTTGAGTCAAATACAAGGTTTATACATGGATTTGAACATGAAAAATTTTGGAAAAGTTGGGAATTTTGAAGAAAACCTAGAAATTGGTAATTTGGATTTTAACAACGAATAGAGCATGAATATTTGAGTAAATTGTATATTTGAGCTAGTAAAGCTATGGGTAGAGTTTATCTTCAAGAAATTTCGGAATCCGGGCACGTGGGCCTGAGGGCATTTTGGTCAATTCTTCGAGCGGAGTTGGGAATTTATATAATTTGAATTGTTAACAAGTATTGAAGTGAATTTTCATTGATTTGCCCATTATTTGGTAGTTCTGGGGTGTTGTGCATCCATTGGAGTCGTCGAAAGGGGTCGGTAGCCGGTAATGGAATTTCGGAGCGAGGTAAGTCTCCTTTCTAACTTTGTGAGGTGGAATTGTCCCCATAGGTGAACTAATTAAATATGTGCTACTATTTGTGGGGGCTACATACGCACGAGGTGATGGGAGTCCGTTCGTAGCTACTATTATGCTTATGTACGGGTAGCCTAGGACCCACTAGCATGCTTTACTAGTTGTACTTGCAACTTTGTTGGTAAAATGAGACTGTCTAATCTCATTGAATTAGTAAATGAATACTTAGGTAGTTTAAACTTCATTTTCTTAATCATGTAAAAATATAATTTATCCTTTCTTTGGCTAAATATTCCCTGACGAATTCCTGAGGTATTACTTGAATGTGAGTATTTATATGGGTACCCGAGTCGCAGGTATGATTCGCGAGCGGGGTAACTCTATCATTTAAATGTGACCGCTTCACAATATATATATATATATATATTTCGCGAGCGGAGTGATTCTTTCCACTACTCTCATGGGAGCGGGCCGTACGCCACGACGGAATATATGCATCTATGTTCGAGCCATTCGACCCTCGGCAGTGCATATTTTATTATTATTGGTTCGGGCCAAACGACCCTCGGCATTTCCTACGCATTAGATATACATATTATATACCACCTGTGACTTGAATTATTAAATTGTCTTAAGGACGTAAATTGTTAGATGAAATGACGGAACCCGGAGAATTTATAAATTTATGGAGATCTTCCTTGTCATTATTTGATATTCGATGTTGATAACCATGTTGATATCCTTCATATATTATATTGTATTGACCCCTAACAAGTGTCAAATCGACCTCTCGTCACTACCTCTCTGAGGTTAGGCGGGATACTTACTGAGTAC
>ML273827.1:0-58538 GCA_005239495.1 Nicotiana undulata | reverse complement strand
GTCAAACTTCTAAAAAACCTTCAAATTTCTATCTTTAGCCAAATGACTTCAAAATGACCTCCGTACATCTGAATTCACTTACGATCGTGCTCCCAGCTCTTGAATCACCATACGAAGCTATTCCCAGACTCGGAATCCCAAACGGACATCAATATCATTGAAATGCGCTTCAAGCCAAACTTAGGAAATTTCTTCAAAAATGCTGACTTCCACAATATATACCGAAACGTTTCCGGGTTATCCAAATACCGATCCCGACATACGCCCAGGTCCGAAATTATCATACGAAGCTGTTAGAACCTTCGGATCCTGATTTCGAGGTCGTTTACTCAAAATTCCAGTCTTACTCAATTTCTTCAACTTAAGGCTTCTGAAATGAGAATGTTCCTTTCAATTTAACTCCGAACCTCCTGAATTTCAACTATGACCATACACACAAGTCACAATACCCGAAATGAAGTTGTTCATGACCCCCAACTAGTGAACGACGCGCTGGATCTTAAAACAACCGGTCGTGTCGTTACATTCTCCCCCACTTAAACAGACGTTCGTCCTCGAACGTGCCAAGAACTGCCCCAGAATTATCTGAAATCACTGTTTAACACCTCGTGCACCTGCCTGTTCTACCACAACCCAGTTGAGCACATTAGCTTGATAAAATCTAAAGGTACTCCCTTTTCCATATAATAAACTCATACCCCAGTTCCAATACTTGAAATTCTCTTCCATGCCTGTTTCGAATATGTGAACACCGCATCAACTACCACACGAGGCACCAGAACCCAACTCCGTATCCTTGCTGAATCAGCACCATATACCGCATAATCCATCATTTGACCACAATGACGCTTCCTGAACCTTAATAGCCTGAATTCTACGAATTTGATGCTCTCAAACCACCTTATAAGATACACACATACATCCCGCTATAATGCTGACGATACCACCACAACGGAGGAAATGTGTAGAAATTCCTAACCAACTGCAGAGTTAACTAAACATTGAAATCCCTCCTTCTAACTAAGATCATCATCTCATTACAACCAATGATGGTGATTGTCCTGTAATATACTTGCATAGTCTTATCACACCGATCCCAGATTTATAATTTTCGTCTCACCCAGTATGAACTTCTCAGACAACCAATCACCCCAAACACGGCCATTAGCCTCACATGATGCCACGATGCGCCAATAGGCCACAATTCGAACACGACACATAAGGAAATGACTCCGGAAGGGACTACTCAACTCATGCAACTAATATGAACTTTCCTCAAAAAATTATGAAGTAAAACAAAAATAATTACAGGAGCCTTGCTCAACATCACACTGTTGCGGCGTGCAACCCGATCCAAATAACATACCCGTGGCGGCGTGCAACCCGATCCAAATAACATACCCGTGGCGGCGTGCCACCCGATCCCATCATAAGATTTACATAAAGAAATATACACGGAGTTGAATTGCTCACTATTACAAATCACTGAATATCAGTCACAAGCACACTAAGTGCATAATACCATTCTGGGGAGACTGATAGAGCCATATGCTACAAAACTCCAGCACGACTGAGGTGCGATATATAATCTGAATCTCATGAGCCATCATGCTCACATAACCTCGTCACTACGCGGAACCTCAACACATAAGAAATTATGAAGTCGTTTCACAACTCACACGGCACAATCACAATATCAAATGAATTTGACGAAGACGTGACAACACCTGATATCCCAATACCCCTCCTTGAGGAGTGCCATACTGAAATGAACACCTCTGACTCGTATGAAGCCCAAAATCCTTTTTAAATCCATTCACTCACTTCAAGCTGATTATGCTCGCATTGAACTAGGCTGATAGTCTTAACTGGGGCCAACCAACCCGCTTCCTCTTCCTTATACACACGAGGACAACCATCATAGCCGAGATAAACACCCCACAATCCACGACCAACTGAGCCGAACGCCTTGCAGGCAAAAATTCTCAATTAAGCAATATTACACTCCTTTTTACTTGGTCTTATTCTTCAACCAATCAGGTGACTACATGCCACACTTATGCAATCTTCCCGTAATCATGCTCCCACGGCCTTCCACACAAGGTAACAAGTATGCACATCCATACCACCGATCACCCTAAGGCTGTAAAATAATTCAAGGACCCGTAACCAGGATACAAAGCCTCTTTCACCAAACACCGAACTCCGATGACACTGAAGAACATTCACATCCATTGCTCTTTCTCCTCCGAGCTCATGACATCTTTGTTAACACCGAGCCGCAACCTTGATTCCTACTTCCGGTTACATACCGCTTATTTCCCACAACATGACCATATAGAATAGCATAGGAAATTCCATCATAACTCCTGAACTACTAACAGGGTGAACACTTCATCACATAGAAACTTTCACTTACCTCAATTCATTAGAACCATACCAACACGCGAGTGAATTCTCACAATCGCAATACATACCAATCCTCAAGTGGTGGTCTGAACCACCCTAAACCTTCCAGGATCCACCGACACCTAACAAGCCATAGCACCTGAATGCTTCCAAATAAAATCTATTACGACGGCCGGCACGCCCCCCACACTTCTGCGCAATCCATACACATACCCAATCACATCGAAAGAACTGATCACTGCCGTACATGTGCCATTTCAACCATGGTTAACCAATCTTTCTTCTTCTCAGAGATTATACTGCAGAAGCTCGATTCTTACTTACACTACTGCCTGAAATCCTTAAACACCACATTCCTCTAACTTTCGAATTCATTAGGACCACTACTGAGAGTCACCCACTCTGACTAGCCCCGAATACAATCAACCCCAAGTATCTCCTAGCACATGAACACCATTTCAATGGAGCACGTGACTGAGTCGCTACCCTTACAACTTGCCTATGCCTTAAGCACGAGTTCTTAATCTTCCAAAGCCTAACCCTGGTCCAATAGGACCAACTTCGCACACATTTATCGAATGTCATGCTCAATTACCGCTTTACTCCTTTCCCTTAGCTGTAACAACTTCCCAATATGCTGACAATCCGTAACTCCATGAGGACACAACCCCAAAACCCAACTATTGGTGGTGGGACTCCCCCACTTTGGTTAACCTCATTCCTTTAAGCACTACCCTACTTCCTTTCCTTACGCCTGGACTTTTTGAAATGGAACCACCACCTATCACTTTTCACATATCTTCCACTATCGCGTGCTTCTCAATTGCGTCCTTAATTCAACATCCTTCTTTGTAGCTCTTTGAGCCAATAGATCACCACAACTTCGAACTCTCCAAAGATCATCTTTCTCGAGATGCCTTCATTAGAGGTAACTGTTCAATTCTGAACCACTACACACCACGATCTCTGACAACCGCTTTTTCAACACCGCTTCACAGCACTCTAACCTCATGCGACCTAGGAACTATAACATCGGCGAATTTAACACATTCTATTCGATCAAAAAACACCGATACCACATCACGGATGAAAACTCCACCTCGCTTGATAGCACTAAGTCTTGTTACTTTATCAACTCCCACCTGATCATTCATAGCCCCAATGCCTTTCCTTTGCCGGAACTAAAACACTAAAATCTCAAAACCACGCCCTGAGAAGACCTCCCTTCAATCCATTCATCACCCCAACATATGGGCAAGCATTCTACAATCGCATCGACATCGCGCGATAACCAATCGTGAGCGTCATCACAACCTGAGCATGATCTCAAAGCCCTCAGAATCACAGCTACTGGGCTGAAAAACATAATATTCTTCCGCAAAGCCACGACAATAGCCTCAATCAACCTCGCAGGGAGGAACATCCCGTACCACATCCATAGTATCATTCAAATTCCTCGAAATTCTTATTCATAGCAAGCGCTTCGCGACGCATAAGATTGAGTAGGAAGAAACATAGGCATATGCCTCAGAGGAATCAAATCGCACGATGAGGAATCAAGAAGGGAAGTACTCCTAACAACCCTGTAGCCTCTCAAAGATAAGTATAGACATCTCCGTACCGATCCGCAAGACTCTACTAGACATTCTCATGACTCATGAAACCTAGGGGAACCTACAGCTCTGATACCACGTTGTCACGACCCAAAACCTATGGGTTGTGATGGCGCTGGACACCACTGTTAGGCAAGCCGACCCCTTAATCAGTTGAAACACTTTCCTATTTAACATTTTAGAATCGAAGCCTCTTCTTGCATTTTCATTATTAAATAAATATATTTTGTAATTTAAATACGGCAAGAACCCAACTTAATACAAGAAGAGAAATACCAAGACATCCCCAGAACCCGGTGACACAAGTCCATGAGCAATTGCTAAGAATTTATACAATTATACAACGCTTGTCCGAAAAACAAATTGGACAAAGGCAATAAATATAAAATGTAAGTACACAGAAGAGAGACTCCGGCAGCTGTGGAACGCCTCTGGATGAATGCAGCCCGTATAAGTCCCCAAATCGATCACTGTACTATAAAGGTACTTGTGCAACAAAATGCACAGAAAGTGTAGTATGCGTACATATACATATATGTACCCAGTGAGTATCCCGTCTAAACTCAAAGGAGTAGTGACGAGAGGTCGACTAGATACTCACTAAGGTCCAGCAATATAATATATGACGAGATATGGCTAAAGCAATAGGCATGTGAGACAGTAAACAAAAAGTATTTAGCAAATAACGTAATCCAAATAATAACTGAAAAATGAACAACTAAGTACCAAAATCTCCTCTTAACCAATACCTGACAATCCATTTATAAGTGACTCAGAACTCAAGTGATCATACACATCCAGGACAAGACAACCGGCCGGAGTCATAAGGGTGGTCATAAGTACTGAGGTCATAAGCTAACCCACGATCGCGAATAATACCTGTGACTCGCATGTTGACTCAATAATAATAAACTGACCCACAATCGCGCATCATACTTGTGACTCGTGTGCTGACTCGATAATGATAAGCTGACCCACGATCGCGCATCCAGTCTGCGACTCGTGTGCTCACTCGATAATGATAAGCTGACCCACGATCACTCGTATGCTGAATCGATAATAATAATATATAAGCTGACCCACGATCTCTCCTCCAGTCTCCAACTCGTGTACTGACTTGATAATGATTAGCTGACCCATGATCGCGCATCATGCCTGCGACTCGTGTGCTGACTCAATAATAATAATATATAAGCTGAACCACGATCGCCCCTCCAGTCTGCGACGCGTGTGCTAACTCGATAACAAGTGCATATACATATATAGGTACATATGTGTACCGACTCAACAGTAAACTCAACAGGACTGTGCCAATACCACTGAATCCAACTGGGATTGAAATCATAATATATCACCTTTCCATGTCATCTCAACAACAATCACAACTTACAATACATACAAGGTACAAATAAGGCACACAGAGGCATGCTCGTGAGTCCTAAAGCTACCCGACATAGCAATATAGTCGCCACGTACGGACTCTCGTCACTTGGTATGTACGCAGACCCCACAACATGTATACATAACAAATAAGGAACCTATGGGGACATTTCCCCCTTACAAGGTTGGAAAGGAGACTCACCTCGCTCCAAAGTTCCATAACCGGCTTCTAGGCCCTTCCGACGACACCAATGGAGGCACAACGCCCCCAAACTAATCAAACAATGACAAACCAATGAAACTATACTCTAATATTTTCTAAAAATTCATATTATATAAGTTCCCAACTCCTCTCAGTGAATTGACCAAAATGCCCTCGGGCCCACGTGCCCGACTTCCGAAATTTCTCGAAGATAAATTCTGCCCATAACTTTACTAACTCAAATATACAATTTGTTATAATTTTCATGCTCAAATTCATGGCTAAATTCAATTTTTTTCAATTCTAGGTTTCCATGCATTTTTTCCAATTTCTCATATCCAATCTATGTAATAAATCTTGTATTTAACTTGTAAATAAGTAGAAACAACTTACCTTTGATGCTTGATGAAATCCCTCTTGGAATGCTCTCCAAAATCATCCAAGCCAAATGAAAGAAATGAAAGAAATGGCCAAAATTCGTGTTTAAAGAATCTGTCCATGCTTCATCAAGTTGTACCTTGCACTTGTGTTGCACAGGTTGTACATCCTATTAAAATTCCCTTGTTGAACACCTTCTGTTAAAACACCCATAACTTCTTGTAGAAATATCCAAATTCCAAACAGTTTGAAGATTTAGAAACTAGACTCGAAGATCTATAATTTGATAGGTTGTACACCATATAGCTTTTTATATATCCCGAGATATGATCTTCTAAAGTAGGCTCCATGCATCAGAAAATTCTGGCGAAACTGCTCCACTAGCCATATTCAATCGGTCATAACCTTTTGCGCGAAACTTCAAATGACAAATGGTTTAATGTTCTGAAAACTAGACTTCAAGATCTACAACTTTCATGTTTTTCAAATTTTCAGATTCCTTAAAGATTCTTATATATACGCTTCCAAAGTTAGCTCTTCGACGCACAATTTGTTGTCCAACAAAATGCAGCAGAAATTTTCTGCAATTTTTCCTTCTTTTTTTGTCCGAAATTCATTCTGTTAATCTTCCGAAATCCACCCGAAGCCCTCGGGACCTTAACCAACTATACCAACATGTCCCAAAAACATGATACGAACTTTCTCGAGACCTCAAATCACATCAAACAACGCCGAAATCTCGAATCGCACTAAAATTCAAACTTTATGAACTTTGAAATTTCAAACTTCTACATCCCATGCCGAAACCTATCAAATCACGTCCGATTGACCCCAAATTTTGCACACAAGTCATATTCGACATTAAGGACCTTCTCCAACTTTCAGAAATTAAATCCAACCCTAATATCAAAACGTCAAACTCTCGGTCAAACTTCTCAAAAACCTTCAAATTTCTATCTTTAGCCAAATGACTTCAAAATGACATCCGGACATCCGAATTCACTTTCGATTGTGCTCCCAACTCCAGAATCACCATATGAAGCTATTCCCAGACTCATAATCCCAAACAGACATCAATATCATTGAAATGCGCTTCAAGCCAAACTAAGGAAATTTCTTCAAAAATGCTGACTTCCATAGTATACACTGAAATGCTCCCGGGTTATCCAAATCCTGATACGGACATACGCCCAAGTCCAAAATCATCATATGAACCTGCTGGAACCTTTGGATCCTGATTCCGAGGTCGTTTACTCAAAATTCCAGTCTTACTCAATTTCTTCAACTTAAGCCTTGTGAAATAAGAATTTTCCTTTCAATTTAACTCTGAACCTCCTGAATTTCAACTTTGACCATACACACAAGTCACAATACTTGAAATGAATCTGTTCATGACCCCCAACTGCTGAACAACGCGCTGGATCTCAAAATAACCGGTCGGGTCATTACAATTCAAGTATTATGGCTTGTCAGATTTAGGCGGATTCCAGAAGGACTATGGTGGTATAAACTACTACTTAAGGAGTTGTATGTATCATGACGGTGATAATTCACTCGTGTGTTGTCATGGTTCTCTTGTATTGGGCTAAGTAAAAGGTTTCTATATGATGAGGTGTTCACCCTGCGCTATTTCATATTGGCATATCAGGTGTAGTAAACATCACGGATATTAAAAGTAAGGATCAAGATTTTGGTTCGGTGTTGAAAAGGATGTCCTGAGTTCGTATGAGCAAAAAGGAAGGGAATTTAAAAAGTTCAGAGCAAGCTGGTATTGTCTTCAGTGTCACCTGAGATCGACGTTTGGTGAAAAAGTCTTTGTATCCTGGTCATGGGTTCTTGAATTGTTTTACAACGTTAGTGTGGACGGTGGTGTGGATGTGCAAACTTGTTGCCTTGTGTGGAAGGTCGTGGAAGCGTGACCGCGGGAAGATTGCATAAGTGTGAGTTGTAGTCACCTGATGGATTGAAAATTAGACCGAGTTTGAGGAAGTGCAACATTGCTTACTTGAGAATTTATGCCGAGAAGGTGTTCAGTTCATCTTTGTTGCGGATTGTGGGGTGTGGTCCCGGCTATGATGGTTGGTTCTTGCGTGTTAGGAGGAATTGAGTTATTATAGACCCAGTTAAAGCTATTAGCCTAGCTCAGTGTGAGTGGGATCGGCTTGAATATTGTGAATGGATTTAAACAAAATTATGGGCTTCGTGCGAGTCTAATATGTTCATTTCAGTATAGCGCTCCTCGGGGAGGGGTGTTAGAATACCAGATGTTGTTCCGTCTTCATCTAATTCTTGTAATGTTGTGATTGTGCCGTGTGCATTTTGGAACGGCTTGATAGATCCCTGTGTGTTGAGTCTCCGTGTAGTGATGATGTTATGCGAGCAGGAGAGCTCTTGAGATTCAAAGTATATATATCTCACCTCAGTTGTGCTTACGTTTTGTGGCATATGACTCTGTCAGACTCCCCGGGATGGTATTATGCACTTAGTGTGCTTGCGATCTGTATTCAGTAATTTGTAATAGTGAGCAAATTCAGCTCCATGTATATCTCCTTATGTGAATTTTATGATGGGACCGGGTGGGACGCGGCCACGGGTATGTTATTCAGCTCGGGTTGCACGCCGCAAAAGTGTGATGACGAGTACGGTTCCCTATATTTATTTTTCTTTTGATATACTTCTTATTTTATGAGGAAAGTTCATATTAGTTGTGTGAGTCGAGTAGTCCCTTACTAAGTCAATTCCTTATGTATCGTGTTCGAGTTGTGGCCTATTGGCGCATTGTGGCATTGTGTGAGACTGATGGTCATGTCTGGGAGTGATTTGTTGACTGAGCAGTTAATACTGGGTGAGACGAGATTTATGGATCAGGGATCGGTGCGATAAGATTATGTAAATTACATTAGAGGACAACTACCCTTATTGGTTCGTAATGAGGTGATGGCCTTAGTCAAGAGGAAGGATTCAATGTTTGGTTAACTCTGCAATTGGTTACAAATTTCTACACATCTTCTCCATTGTGGTGGTATCGCCAGCCTTATTGCGGGATGTATATATATACCATAAGGTGCATTGGCAGAATGAGATTCGTGGAATTATGGCTATTAAGATTCAGGGAGTGTCAATGTGGTTAGATGATGAATTATGCGGCGCATGGTGCTAATTCAGTAAAGGTATGCAGTCATGTTCTGGTATATCGTTTGGTAGTTGATACGGTGTTCATATATTGGAAATAAGCTTGGCAGAGAAATTTCAAGTGTTGGAACTGGGTTCTGAGCTTATCGTATGGATAAAAGAGGATATCTTAAGATTTGATCAAGCTAATGTGCTAAATTGAGTTGTGGCAGTGCGGGAAGGTACACGAGGTGTTAGACAGTGATTTCAGATAACTCCAGAGCAGTTCTTCGCTCGTTCGAGGACGAACGTATGTTTAAGTGGGAGAGAATGTTACGACCCGACCGGTCGTTTTGAGCTCTAGCGTGTCGTTCAGTAGTTTGAGGTCATGAGCACCTTCATTTCAGGTATTATGACTTGCGGGTGTGGTTGGAACTGAATTTGGGGAAGTTTGGAGTCAGTTTAGGAAGAAGATTCTCGTTTCGGAGGCCTTAAGTTGGAGAAATTGACTAAGATTGGGATTTTGAGTAAACGACCTCGAAATCGAGATTTGAAAATTCCAACAGGTTCGTATGAGGATTTAGAACTTGGGTGTATGTTCGGATTGGGTTTTGGATAACCCGGGAGCATTTCGGCGTATATTATGGAAGATAACATTTTAGAAGAATTTCATAAATTTGGGTTGGAAGGCATTTCAGTGTTATAGATATCTGTTTGGGATTTTGAGATTGGGAATAGCTTCGTATGGTGATTATGGAGTTGGGAGCGCGATCGGAAGTGAATTCGGATGTCCGTAGGTTATTTTGAAGTCATTTGACTAAAGATAGAAATTTGAAGGTTTTTGAGAAATTCGACCGGAAGTGGAAATTTTGATATGGGGTCGGAATGCGATTCCGTAAGTTGGACCAGGTCCGTAATGTCGAATATGACTTGTGTGCAAAATTTGGGGTCAATCGGATGTGATTTGACAGGTTTCGGCGTCGGATGTAGAAGTTTGAAATTTCTAAGTTTTTAAAGATTGGATTAGAGAGAGATTCGTTGTTTCGATGTTGTTTGATGTGATTTCAGGCCTCGAGTAAGTCCGTATTATGTTTTGGGATAGATTGGTGTGATTGGACGGGGTCCCAGGGGCCTCGGGTGGATTCCTGGTGGTTAACGGATCAAGTTTGGAGTTTGAAGAGGTGCTGAGGTTGTTATCATCTGGTGTGACCGCACCTGTGAGGCTTTGGCCGCAGGTGCGGCTTTGGGCCGCATGTGCGAAGTTTGGCAGGAAGCCGCAGGTGCGGGCTCTTTGGCACATCTGCGGGAGTGCCGGTGCGAGGTATGGACCGCAGGTGCGGAAATTAGGCCTGGGCATATTGTTTTAAAAACGGGAATTTTGACATTTCTTCTCCTATTTTCATTTGGTATGGGCGATTGTGGAGATCTTCAAGGAGGGATTTTTGTCAAGGATCACAAGGTAAGTTATCCCAACTCATTTCAAGTTAAATGCATGGCCTAGGTACGGATTTGAGTATGGGAATTTACGGAAAATTTTGGAATTTTGAAGGAAACCTAGAAATTTGGTAATTTGGATTTTTATCACGAATTGAGCATGAATATTAGAGTAAATTGTATATTTGAGCTAGTAAGACTACGAAAAGAGTTTATCTTCGAGAAATTTCGCATTCCGGGCACGTGGGCCCGAAGGCATTTTGGTCAATTCCTTGAACGGAGATGGGAGTTTATATAATTTGAATTGTTAACAAATATTAGGGTGTATTTTCATTGGTTTGTCATTATTTGGATAGTTTTGGGGCATTGTGCATCAATTGGAGTCGTCAGAAGGTCTTGGGAGCCGGTTATGGAATTTCGGAGCGAGGTAAGTCTCCTTTCTAACTTTGTGAGGGGGGATTGTCCCCATAGGTGAACTAAATGAATACATGCTATTATTTGTGGGGGCTACGTACACACGAGGTGACGGGAGTCCGTGAGTATATACTAATATGCTTATGTTCGGGTAGTTTAGGACCCACTTGAATGCCTTACGTGTTGTACATGTGATCCTGCCAATAATATTAGACTAATAATGCTATTGAATTGGTAATTTATTTCCTAAGAAGGCTAGAGTGTACCTTCCTTAACCGTTTAGATAGAGAATTGATTCCTCCGTGGTTGATTGTGTTCCTGATGAGGTTATATTATTGAACATTATTAAACTTGGCAAATGAGTTTCAAAATAAAGATTTAAATGCTATTTTTCGTGATCCTCTAAGAAGAATTTTATCACTTTCCTGGGTAACTGCTTTCGTGATAAATGTGGACTTATTGTGTGAATGTGTGTATCTATGGGAGCCTGAGTCGCATGTATGATTCGCGAGCAGGATAACCCTGTATTTATGTATAACCACGTCGCATGATCGATTCGCGAGCGGGGCAGATAGGTGCATCTATGGTTCGAGTCATTCAACCCTCGGCAGTGTACAGTTTATTATTGTTGGTGCACGACGTTCGACCCTCGGTATTTCCTTGTGCATGATAAATGATACGTATTTCCTATGATTTATACATGTTTATTGGCCTAAGGAGTTTTGAATTTCCAGCTAAAATGAAGAAGAATTTATGTGTCAAATTTGAAATAAGAGTATATTTCTTATCCCTGATTATTATTTAATTGCCTATGATACACATGCTTAGCACCTCACTTGATTATATTTATCTGAGTTATAGCAAGTGTCTAATTCGACCTCTCGTCACTACCTCACTGAGGTTAGGCGGGATACTTACTGAGTACACGTTGTTTTCGTACTCATGCTACACTTGCTGTGTATTTTTGTTGCACGGGTACTTTCATAGCGATGTGGCTGGGTTGGAGACTTAGGCGAGCTGCATAATCCGGAGGCCATCCGCAACTGACAGAGTCTCCCTCGTATTGTATTCATTTTATTTTAATTTTCCTTGTCCAACTGTATTTCGGACAAGCTTTATAGTATTTGTAAATTCTTAGAAATTGCTCATGTACTTGTGTCATCGGGTTCTAGGATGTGTTTGGGACTTAATTTAATAAACTGGATTGCTTACCTGTCGTATTTGTTTAACGAAGCTTTATTTATTTTTTATGCAATGTAATGAAAGGTAACAAATTCAAAAAAATTGTTAAAACAGGAATTAAAACTCAACTATTAAATGATTGGCTTGCCTGACAGTAGTGTCCGGCGCCATCACGACCTTATGGATTTTGGGTCGTGACAACATGGTATCAGAGCTCTAGGTTCCCTTAGGTTTCACGAGTCATGAGCAAGTCTAGTAGAGTCTTGCGGATCGATATGGAGATGTTTGTACTTATTTTCGAAAGGCTACAGGGATGTTAGGAGTACTTCTCTTCCTAATTCCTCATCGTGCGATTCAATTCCTTTGACGCTTATGCCTATGTTCTTCCTACTCAATCTTATACGTCGCGAAGCGCTTGGTATGGAATGTGGATTTGAGGAATTGAAGCGGTGCTACGGATATGGTGTGAGATGTTTTCCATGTGTAGTTGGTTGGGGCTGTTGTTGTTGCCTTGCAGAAGAATATTATGTTGTTTCAGCTCGGTTGATGTGCTTCTTAGAACTTTGAGGCTATGCTCAAATTGTTATGATGCTTACGATTGGTTATCGCGCGGTGTTGATATGATGGTAGAATGCTTGCCCATATGTCGGGGTAATGAATGACTTGAAGGGAGGTCTTCTCAGAGCGTAATTTCGAGATTTCATTATTCTAGTTCCGGCGGAGGATGGGAAATTGGACTATAAATGTTCAAGTCTGGGGGATAAAGTAACAAGACTTGGTTTTATCAAGTGAGGTGGAGTTTTCATCTGTGATGTGGTATCGCTGTTTTGATCGAATAGAATGTGTTAAGTTCGCCGGTGTTATGGTTCTTCGGTTGCATTAGGTCATAGTGTTGTGAAGTGGTATTGAAGAAACGACTGTCATAAACCATGGTGTGCGGTGGTTCAAGTATTGAATGAGTATTTCTAACGAAGGCAGCTCGAGAAAGATGATCTTCGGGGAATCGAAGTTATGGTGATCTGCTGGTTCAGGTGTTGCAAAGAATGATATTGAATTGAGAAGCATGCGATGAAGGAAGACATGTGAGAAGTGTCAGGTGGCGGCTAAATCTCTAAAATGCTAGGCATGAGAGACGGAAGTCGTGTAGTTGCTTAAAGGAATGAGTTTAACTAAAGTAGGGGAGTGGAAGCGTAGCATACGAGTTCAGTTGTAAGATAGCTGCCTATCTGGAGGAGAAGTTTGGAGTGTTTTAGGGGATGGTAATTGGGTCCTTGAGCTTAAGCTGAAATGTGGGTTATTTCGGCGGAAGGTTAGATACAACAGAGATGAGTTATCAGGAATGAAGAAGGATGCAATGTGGCGATGAATTTGAAGACATTGTTGCGCATTTAGTAGATGTCCATGAGGAGCGGACGGACTAGTAAAGTTGACGAGTGAGAACAAGTTTAGGATGGGGTGTTGATGTTGTAGAGAGTGTGCAGTACCGCGTCGTTGGAAGGTGTCAGTTGGTGATTCCCACAGGTGGGTTATCTCCTGTGAATAGGTTAGCGGTGGTGTGGTTGGCAAGTTTCTGCAAGGAATTCTAGTGGCGATACGATAGGAGGCCGGATAGGTGAATGATGCTAGAGAATTTGAGTATTCAGGAAGTGCTAACAGGAGAATTTAGAAGAATTTGACGGGTTGGTTGAGCAAGGCCGTTTCGGCAATGAAGAAAGAATTTCGGTAGGTTCCAGAGTGGTGAAAGGAGTAGCTTCAGGCTAAGTGGGAGAGTCCCACCGCCTGCAACTGGGTTGCAGGATTTTCGTCTCAAGGGGGGGTTGCGAATTGTCGGCGTATTGGCAAGTTATTACATCTAAGGGAAAGGAGTAAAATGGTGATTGTGCGTGGGATTTGACAAATGTGTTTAGAAGTTGGCTCTATTGGCTAGGGTTAGGCTTTGGAAGGTTCAGAATTTATGCTTAATGCATAGGCAAATTATAAGGGTAGTGACTCATTCACGTGCTTCATTGAAAGGGGTGTTCATGTTCTAGAAGAGCCTTGGAGTTGATTATATTCGGGGCCAAGTCAGAGTGGGTGACTCTCAACAGCGGTCCTAGTAAATTCGAAGGTTAAGAATGTGGTGTTTAAGGGTTAAAGACAACAGTATGATTAAGAATTGAGCTTTTGCAGTGTAATTTCGGAGAGTGGGGAAAATGGTTGGAATGTTCTATGTTATTTTCAGCGTGCAGGATAGTATTGGAGGAGTGAGAGAAATAAACTTCAGGTTGTAGAAAGATTATCAGGAGGGTATGAGACGGGTTGCGGTATTTAGGCAGCATGGTCTCGTGAATCAAGGTCACTGGGGATGAGTGAGGATTGAGTTTGTTATGAGTTGAATGAGGTTACTATTGTTCCTGAGGCGATTAAGGATGATTTAAAAGAAGATAGACTGGTTGGCCATGGTTGGAATGGCACAGGTGCGGCAGTGATCTGTTCCTTCGATGTGATTAAGTTATGCATGTGGTTTGTGCCGGTGTATGCGAGGCATGTCAGCTGTTGAAATAGATTTTTATTTGGAAGCATTCAAGTATTATGGCTTGTCAGGTTTAGGGGGATTCCGGAAGGATTATGGTGGTATAGACAACTACTTAAGGAGTTGTATGTATCGTGATGGTGAGAATTCACTCGTGTGTTGTCATGGTTCTCTTGAATTGGTGTAAGTAAAAGGTTTCTATATGATGAAGTGTTCCCCCTATTAGTGATTCGAGAGTTATGATGGAATTCTTGCGCTATTTCATATTGGCATATCAGGTGTAGTTAACAGCACGGAAATTAAAGGTAAGGATCAAGATTTCGGTTCGATGTTGACAAGGATGTCGTGAGTTCGGATGAGTAAAAAGGAAGGGAATTTGAAAAGTTCAGAGCAAGCTGGTATTGTCTTCAGTGTCACCTGAGATCGGCGTTTGGTGAAAAAGTCTTTTTATCCTGGTCATGGGTTCTTGAATTGTTTTACAACGTTAGTGTGGACGGTGGTGTGGATGTGCAGACTTGTTGCCTTGTTTGGAAGGTCGTGGAAGCGTGATCGCGGGAAGACTGCATAAGTGTGTGTTGTAGTAACCTGATGGATTGAAATTTAGACCGAGTTTGAGGAAGTGCAACATTGCTTACTTGAGAATTTATGCCGAGAAGGTGTTCAGTTCATCTTTGTTGCAGATTGTGGGGTGTGGTCCCGGCTATGATGGTGGTTCTTGCGTGTAAAGAGGAGAAATGAGTTATTATGGACCCAGGTAAAGCTATTAGCCTAGCTCAGTGTGAGTGGGATCGACTTGAATAATGTGAATGGATTTAAACAAAATTATGGGCTTCATGCGAGTCTGATATGTTCATTTCAGTATAGCGCTCCTCAGGCAGGGGTTTTAGAATACCAGATATTGTTCCGTCTTCATCTAATTCTTGTAATGTTGTGATTGTGTCGTGTGCATTTTGGAACGGCTTGATAGATCCTTGTGTGTTGAGTCTTCATGTAGTGATGATATTATGTGAGCAGGAGAGCTCTTGAGATTCAAAGTATATATATCACACTGCAGTTGTGCTTAAGTTTTGTGGCATATGAATCTGTCGATCTCCCCAGGATGGTATTACGCACTTAGTGTGCTTGCGACCGGTATTCAGTAATTTGTAATAGTGAGAAAATTCAGCTCCGTGTATATCTCCTTATGTGAATTTTATGATGGGACCGGGTGGCACGCGACCACGGGTATGTTATTCGGATCGGGTTGCACGCCGCAACAGTGTGATGACGAGTACGGTTCCCTATATTTTTTTTATGATATACTTCTTATTTTCTAAGGAAAGTTCATATTTGTTGCGTGAGTCGAGTAGTCCCTGACTGAGTCATTTCCTTATGTATCACATTCGAGTTGTGGCCTATTGGCGCATTGTGGCATCGTGTGAGACTGATGGTCATGTATGGGAGTGATTTGTTGATTGAGCAGTTCATACTGGGTGAGACGAGATTTATGGATCAGGGATCGGTGCGATAAGATTATGTAAATTACATTAGAGGATAACTACCCTTATTGGTATGTAATGAGGTGATGGCCTTAGTCAAGAGGAAGGATTTAATGTTTGGTTAACTCTGCAATTGGTTAGAAATTTCTACACATCTTCTCCGTTGTGGTGGTATCGCTAGCCTTATAGCGGGATGTATATATATACCATAAGGTGCATTGGCAGAATCAGATTCGTGGAATTTTGGCTATTAAGGTTCAGGGAGTGTCATTGTGGTTAGATGATGAATTATGCGGCACATGGTGCTAATTCAATAAAGGTATGCAGTCATGTTCTGGTATATCGTGTGGTAGTTGATACGGTGTTCATATATTGGAAACAGGCCTGGCAGAGAAATTTCAAGTGTTGGAACTGGGTTCTGAGCTTTCGTATGGATAAAAGAGGATATCTTCAGATTTGATCAAGCTAATGTGCTATACTGGGTTGTGTCAGCGCGGGCAGGTACACGAGGTTTTAGACAGTCATTTCAGATAACTCCAAAGCAGTTGTTGGCACGTTCGAGGACGAACGTATGTTTAAGTGGGAGAGAATGTTACGACCCGACCGGTTGTTTTGAGCTCTAGCGTGTCGTTCAGAAGTTTGAGGTCATGAGCAACTTCATTTCAGGTATTATGACTTGCGGGTGTGGTCGGAACAGAATTTCGGGAAGTTCGGAGTCAGTTTAGGAAGAAGATTCTCGTTTCAGAAGCCTTAAGTTGGAGAAATTGACTAAGATTGGGATTTTTAGTAAACGACATCGAAATCGAGATTTCAAAGTTCCAAGAGGTTCGTATAAGGATTTCGGACTTAGGTGTATGTTCGGATCGGGTTTTGGATAAACCGGGAGCGTTTCGGCGTATATTATGGAAGATAGCATTTTAGAGGAATTTCATAAATTTGGGTTGGAAGGCATTTCAGTGTTATAGATGTATGTTTGGGATTCCGAGCCTGGGAATAGCTTCGTATGGTGATTATGGAGTTGGGAGCGCGATCGGAAGTGAATTCGGATGTCCGTAGGTTATTTTGAAGTCAGTTGGCTATAGATAAAAAATTGAAGGTTTTTGAGAAATCCGACCGGAAATGGAAATTTTGATATCGGGGTTGGAATGCGATTCCGGAAGTTGGAGCAGGTCCGTAATGTCGAATATGACTTGTGTGCAAAATTTGGGGTCAAACGGAGGTGATTTGTTAGGTTTCGGCGTCGGATGTATAAGTTTGAAATTTCTAAGTTCTTAAAGATTGGATTGGAGAGCGATTCCTTGTTTGGATGTTGTTTGATGTGATTTGAGGCCTCGAGTAAGTCCATATTATGTTTTGGGATAGGTTGGTGTGATTGGACGGGGTTCCGGGGGCCTCGGGTGGATTTCGGGTGGTTAACGGTTCAAGTTTGGAGTTTGAAGAGGTGCTGAGGTTGTTGTCATCAGGTGTGACCACACCTGCGAGGCTTTGGCCGCATGTGCGGAGCCGCAGGTGCGGCTTTGGTGCCGCAGGTGCGGGCTCTTGGGAGCACCTGCGGGAGCGCATGTGCGAGGTATGGACCGCAGATGCGGAAATGTGGCCTGGGCAAATTGTTTTAAAAGCGGGAATTTTTACATTTCTTCTTCTATTTTCATTTGGTATGGGCGATTGTGGAGAGCTTCAAGGAGGGATTTTCGTCAAGGATCACAAGGTAAGTTATCCCAACTCATTTCAAGTTAAATGCATGGCCTAGGTACGGATTTGAGTATGGGAATTTGCGGAAAATTTTGGAATTTTGAAGGAAACCTAGAAATTTGGTAATTTGGATTTTTATCACGAATTAAGCATGAATATTAGAGTAAATTGTATATTTGAGCTAGTAAGACTACGGGTAGAGTTTATCTTCGAGAATATTCGCATTCCGGGCACGTGGGACCGAGGGCATTTTGGTCAATTCCTTGAGCGGAGATGGGAGTTCTTATAATTTGAATTGTTAAATAATATTAGAGTATATTTTCATTGGTTTGTCATTATTTGGATAGTTTTGGGGCGTTGTGCATCAATTGGAGTCGTCGGAAGGGCTTGGGAGCCGGTTATGGAATTTCGGAGCGAGGTAAGTCTCCTTTCTAACTTTGTGAGGGGCAATTGTCCCCATAGGGGAACTAAATGAATACATGCTATTATTTGTGGGGGCTACATGTGCACGAGGTGACGGGAGTCCGTGCGTAGCTACTAATATGCTTATGTCCGGGTAGTTAAGGACCCACTAGCATGCCTTACGTGTTGTACATGTGATCCTACCAATAATACTAGACTAATAATGCTATTGAATTAGTAATTTATTTCCTAAGAAGGCTAGAGTGTACCTTCCTTAACCGTTTAGAAAGAGAATTGATTCCTCTGTGGTTGATTTTGTTCTTGATGAGGTTATATTATTGAACATTATTAAACTTGGCAAATGAGTTTAAAAATAAAGATTTAAATGCTATTTTTCGAGATCCTCTAAGAAGAATTTTACCACTTTCCTGGTAACTGCTTTCGTGTTAAATGTGGACTTATTGTGTGAATGTGTGTATCTATGGGGGCCTAAGTCGCATGTATGATTCGCGAGCAGGATAACCCTGTATTTATGTATAATTGTGTCGCATGATCGATTCGCGAGCGGGGCAGATAGATGCATCTATGGTTCGAGTCGTTCGACCCTCGGCAGTGAACAATTTATTATTGTTGGTCCGCGCCGTTCGACCCTCGATATTTCCTTGCGCGTGATAAATGCTGCATATTTCCTGTGATTTATACTTGTTTATTGGCCTAAGGAGTTTTGAATTTCCATCTAAAATGAAGAAGAATTGATGTGTCAAATGTGAAATAAGTTGATATTTCTTATCCCTGATTATTATTTAATTGCCTATGATACGCATGCTTAGAACCTCACTTGATTATATTTATCCGACTTATAGCAAGTGTCTAATTCGACCTCTTGTCAGTACCTCTCTGAGGTTAGGCGGGATACTTACTGAGTACACATTGTTTTCGTACTCAAGCTACACTTGCTGTGCATTTTTATTGCAATGGTACTTTCATAGCGATGTGGCTGGGTTGGAGACTTAGGCGAGCTGCATCATCCGAATGTGATCCGCAGCTGACAGAGTTTCCCTCATATTCTATTCATTTTGTTTTAATTTTCCTTGTCCAGTTGTATTCCGGACAAGCTTTGTAGTATTTGTAAATTCTTAGAAATTGCTCATGCACTTGTGTCACCGGGTTCTGGGATGTGTTTGGGATTTAATTTAATAAACTGGATTGCTTACCTGTCGTATTTGTTTAACGAAGATTTATTCATTTTGTTATGCAATGAAATGAAAGGTAACAAATTAAAAAAAAATGATAAAACAGGAATTAAACTCAACTATTAAATGATTGGTTTGCCTGACACTGGTGTCCGGCGCCTTCACGACCTTATGAATTTTGGGTCGTGACAACATGACTCTTGCACAGATATTGCAGAGCCACATCTTTGCCTCAGTAGTGAAGTCCTGTGAATCAACTCCCTTGTGCGCTATCAAACACTTCGGGGTCACCTCATCATGAAATTTGTCAACCAACCATTGGGTTCCCCTTGCTTTTTCTCTGCTTCTGTAAACCTCATTGTCGGCATTGGGAAGTCCATAAAGGTCATTGATCACCTCAGGGTTGAAATGGACCTGCACACCCCGCACAGTAGTAATTAATGTTCCTTGAAAGTTGGTCCTCATGGCGTTTGCATAGAATTCCAACATTACTGTGTGGTTGGCATCATTTTGTTGATCGACAAAACAAATCCACCTGATCTCGACCAATCTTGTGTGAAAGCCTGGCATTTTAGCTTCAAGCTTGTCCATGTTAATTCCTCTTTCCCTGACAATTGTTTTTGACAGAAGTTTGTCATATTTTCTCTTATATTTTGCAGATAGAAACCAATCATGATCAAAGGGTTCCTCTTGTTCCACTTCGGGGACATGTTCGGGCTCAATTTCATTGTGTTCCGGAACCATTTTGTGCCCAAAGTACCTACAAAATAGACCAACAATGTTAAAAGCGCATATAGACACTTAAAACGATGTATTAGGAAGTGTTTAGGCCAAAGAAATGGGCGAAAAAGGTCCCGGGCAGAGCTGTGCAAAGTTACTATTTTTAGCCAATGTAAAAACTGCCAGCGAGTGCTCTTCGTGTTCGCGAGAGAGCATATGCGTTCGCGAATGGTAAAAAGAATTTTCCCAGATTCTGGCCTTCGCATTCACGAAGGTCAAATTTTGATTGGCCCAGATTTTTCTTTCGCCTTTGCGAGCAGACCCTCGCGTTCACAAAGGTCATTTTCATTGCCCGGTCCAAATTTTCTTTCAGTAATTTTATCGAACAGTGTATGAGCTCTTTTTTCTTCTCATATTTTAATCAACTTTGGCACACATGTTTCCAAAAATTTTACACTGATAATCACACGTCTACACTCAACCAACCTCACCAAGCAAGCACAACAAATTTCACACCTAAGATTTACAATTAAAACTCAAAACATGAACCCTAGACATAAAAAACCATGGTTGTTCTTCTATTGTTTTACACCAAGAAAGAGAAGGAAGAGTTAAGAGACAAGACAGAACATAACATACCTTGCAAATGGAGATAGAAAATCGCAATAAACATGAAGATTAAGGATGATTTGATTTTTGGGGGCTTAAGGAGTAAAAAGACTGTTCTTTGAGCAAATAGGGGTTAAGTGCCCGTTTCTAGTAGTTTTTATGATCTTAACTTACCTGAACCTACGCATTCGTGAGGGCAGGGTCGCCTCCGCGATGAGTATATCGGACCAAAAGTCGCGAACGCGAGTGGAACCACGCGAAGGCGAAGGCTTAAAAAAAACACTGGTCGCGAACGTGAGAGGCTATCGTGAACGCGAAGAAGTCTCTGCAATTTTCCAGCAGCTACTGGTTTGGACTGCCCGGACCATGCAACCTGCTCAAAACAACTCCAATAAATGTGAAACTTGGCAGATTAGTTAAAAATAATATACTAAGCTATTTTAAAAGAAAATTAAAAAAAAAACTAAAAATTTTGAAAACGATGGGTTGCCTCTCACCAAGCGCCGCATTTAACGTCGTGGCACGACGCAAATTATTTTACCACTTTTCTCGCCACTTGGACGATATGAACTGGGCACCTAACTTGGAATCAAGCTTGTGACCACGAGCGGTGGGGTTGGTAAGTAGATGATCAAGCCAAACTTTAATTTCTTCATTTTGCACTTCTTGGATTTTATGTGAGGAATGTCATTTTGCCTTGTTGTTCTTTCAAATTGTAAAATGTATGGCCTTTGCTTTTCTTCCTTGCAATGCCTCATTGTCTCGTGTAGTTCAATTCCCATACCACCACACAATTCCAATATTGAAATATGCTTGGAATGTGACTTCAAACCTCCACATTGCAATTCTTCCCGGATTTTGACATCCTTTTTTCCCCCCGACTAGAGTCAATCTCAACCATATTTTCAATTACACCGGTTGACTCTAATTCCACATTTTTATTGGCATCACTAATACTCATGGATTCGGTTGGCGGATGTTCAATTCTTGATTCCTCAAAGTAAAGCTCACTTTCTTCCTCGAAATTGGACTCTTCTTGACTTCCTTCCACACTTTCAAATTGATAGGCATAAAATGAGCCTCAATCAATGATTTCATTTGATCCCCCAAAGTGCGGATATGATCATCATTTTGAGTTACGCCTTGTTTCATGTCCTCGAGTGCAAAGTTGTGCTTCTCCTCATTTTCAAGAATGGCCTCCAACATGAGCATCATCCTATCTTTTTGAGCATTTGAGAGTTCTTCTTGGTTTTGATCAAATGCCAAGGAAGGATTTTCTACTTCAACCTAAAGGAAGGTTCTTGGCTATCATTCACTTCCGGGGCTTTTTGTACCTCTAAAGCTTCAAGCATTTCTTCCACTTGTGAGTTCAACCTTTCAAGCGCCAAGTCATTTGGAGACTTTTCTCCAAGAGCTCCTCCAAGGCATTTTGCTCTTTGTTTCCTCTTTCAAATAAGCATTCCATAATGATCTTGAACTCTCCATTTCTTCCATGCTATTTCTTACACTTCCTCATCCCTAAAGTTTCCATCACAAAAAGTAGAATCATCATAGCGGGGCTTGGGGAAAGGACGGACAAATAAGAACAATCATACCAATGACTATTTTGACGACCACACTTATCACAAACACTCCACTCATGGTTTGCGATTGTGCGCACAATCTACCTCCGGGAGAATTTAAATAATTTTTTCAAGAGTGTGGTCCTCCACAATAAGGACAAGGGTCATCAAAGTATGAACAACTACCATCTGACCAATTTTCATTATATGATGCCAATTCTTTTTCCCAAAAACTAACAAAATAAACAAGAAACAAAGAAGAAAAATAGACCAAGGTAAGAAAGATAATTACACACAAATTCACAAGTTTGGACAAAAGCACTTATGCTTATTTCTCAAACAACCTAAATTACGCCAAATTGTTCCCCGGCAACGGCGCTAATTTTGATGACGTCTAAATTCACTACTAAAAAGTAAATGGACACGGTCGCATGCAATATAAATTACCCAACTATGATTCGAGGTCGAATCCCACAGAGGACAATATGTAGGCGATTAGGAATGTAAGAAAATTATCATTTATTGTGTAATGCCAAACACTTAGAATTGGGTTGTGAAAATATTATAGCTAAATGCGAAAATGTAAAACTAACCTAGAAAGCAAGTAAAATGATCAATGGCTACAACTATGGATGCATCGGAAATTACACTAAAGTAAGGATCCAATGTATTTCACGATTTTACAAAGATGAGCGAGTTTATATTAATTAGCCACGGATAACAATTCTAAATTAGCTTCTTCCGAAGACAAACAAGACTTCCTAATTGAATTATTCCTAACACAATTAAGAGATTACGCACACCCGTATATGGCTACAAGTAGTTCAATCCTATTTCTAGGTAGAATCTATAAAATGAGGGTTAAAGTCTCAAGTTCTTGTTAATTAATCTTTTCCAACCCCAAATTATCTTTCCAAAAATTAATTCGAAGTAAATGGGCGAGTCCTAGGGTTAGCTAATCCCTTTGGAAATATTAAAGAACAAGAATAATTAAAGAAACAACAACTCACTTCATAATAAATAAAATCGTTCAATACATAAGCACAACAAGGTATTTAATCCCCACTTTAAACATGGATATTTCCATAAACAATATTCAAGTGTTGGAAATAAATACTATACACTTAAATATTCAATAAAAAGCAAGGAAGTGAAGAAATGAGCGTAAAGGATTAAGTAATTCTCAACCAAAGGCTTCAAATCTTCAAGACCCAAGTGTGTGTGCAAGAACCCTAGCTTCCAAAACTTGTTCTCTCTAGTGTGTGCACTGAAAATAAGCCAAAGATCTCCTAAACATATGCTAGGTCGTGTATTAAATTGTCTGGGGTCAAAACAGTGAAATTCCAGAACTGCCCAGGCTTTTACGCATGTTTCTTCATCACGTTCGCGAAGGTCTGTTTCTTTAAGCTTCGCGTCCGTGTTTAGCCCCACGCGTTCGCGATAGTGCGATTTCTGCTTCTTTGTGTTCGCGATGTGTTCTTCGCGTTCGCGAAGGTCTGGCTTTATGAAGTTTCGTGTTTGTGATGAACCTCTGCGTTTGCGAAGGGTAAATCACTAGGTAGACATCCATTGTCCATTTTAGCTCCTTTTTTTTACTTGTTTTCACTTGATTTCTTTGCCATCACCTCTAAATCACTTGACACCTGAAATATAGCAATAAACCTCAATAAATGCCTTAGTTTCTCAACAAAATCATACTAAAGCCTAAATATCAAGATGAAATAAGTTGGTAAAATACCAACTTATCAGGTGCGAGATGTGATTTTAGTGTGCTGATGATGGGTCAGTTTGGAGGACTTCAGGCCGGGTTTTGATGGTAGCCTGAGCACGGAGATTTCGATTGAGTGAGCATGTGCTTTTTGGACTACTTATATGTCTATCGGTGTCCCTTTAGTAGAATTTGTGATTGGATGACTACGTGGTGAGTATGATGTGACTGCGAGATATGTTTAGATTGTTTGAATGAGACGAGAAGAGTTTACTTAAGATGTTGCAAAAACTATTGGGTGTTTGATTTATGCCTTGATTTTGAGTATGGCCTCGAGTTATGGGTGTGTTGAAGGACCTATAATGTATTTTAGTTGTGGAGTGAAGTAGATTTTCATGCCATGTTATGATTTCAGATTCAGGAAGATTAAGTGATTGTGAATAGTTACAAATATGGAAGGTTATAAGAGATATCAGTTAAGGTTGAGCAAGTGGGTTATATCCTACGAGGTGTCTTGAGGGTGTGTGATCCCTATGATGTTTGTAGAGATTTCTCTTTACCATGAATGATACATGTTGCAATTTGGGCTTGTATCACTTGTAGAAGTTGGCTTGACTATTACGAGGGTGAATACGAGATTTGCGGATGATTTGATGTACTATGTGGGTGTGTACGTGAGCTTTTGAGGGATTTAGTTGAATTTCACTACGGTATTGTGGCAATACTAAAGTACGGGCATTTTGAGTTATTATGTGTTTTGATCTATGGCTTTGCGCCAAGTGGGGGGGTCTGCTATCGATGAGTCAATTTCACAATTATGTGTTGTATTGGTTTCAGTTTGAGGTATACTGGTAAATTAGTTATGACTTGTAGAGGTGGAGTTTGAGAATGACTCGAGTGAGGGAATTTCTAGATATGGGTTGTATTATACTCTATGGGTATATGGGAATCATTGAATCATTGAGTTGTTATTCATAAAGATGTAGTGTGCATTGAGTAGGAATTTGCTCGGTTGCTTAGGAGTGTGGGTTACTCCCTTGGGTGTTGGTGTGAAAATGGGGCACAGGTAGTTCGGTCCATTAGGACGGTTTAATTGAGATTTGAGAAGAGTGGATGACTCTCAAGAACAGTTCTAATGGACTTAAGATTTAAATGTAGCGATTTGGAATTATCAAGATTTGTATATTCCTAGAAACTGAGAGTTACATTGGATGGTGTCGAGACTTGTGGCATTTTTATATCATTGGGGATTTATGAATTTTAGTATCAAGAAGGTGTAGGAAACAGTTTTAGGTTCACATAAGGTCTCTTTTGAGTAGGTGTCTCGGTGGTGGTGCTTTGGGGTGCTTAAAAAAGGGGGGTCAATGGCTTATGGGCCTTAGGGCGTTGTGGTTTTGTACTAGGGTCTCTTCTGTGGTGAATTTTGGTTAGGGATCGTGGTGTGCTATCAAAGAGAAGTATCAATTTTAAGGAAATTTAGAAAAGGCTTGGAGAAATAGGATAGTGTGGTAGTAGGTCGGGTTAGCACAGTAATGAATAAAATTGAGTCTTTGGGTACTTACGACGTGGCTAGTCTTTACAGGTGTTTCGTGGCAATGCCCTTTGGGTTTTGGCAATCTGCGTCGCTGGGTTGAGTTAGAGAGATTCAGTTTTGATGGTTTGGTTATGTGCAAATGGATTTCGAAGAGTTCTCAATAGTTTTCACCACGGTTCGAGGGGTATATTTCCTACTGGCGTGAGGAGCATGCAATGTATAGTGAATTTCTCCTAGATGAAATTAAATGGAAGATCATTGGCTAATTGAGTATGTAGTTTCTTGTGACTCGGAGTGGACTATGCAGTTCTCGTATTTTTCATATGATAGCATGATGGATGCGGTGTGTTATGTGGGATCGAGATTCCCATGTGCCAGGTCACAGTTCAGTTCAGATGGAAGGTCATAAATTCGTAGGCAGCATGGACAGTTCCAGATGACTAGGTAAATTATATTAGTATTTGGTATGGCTTGATGATAGTATACATTTTGGAAGGGGCAATGTGTTTGATTTATGGATACTTCGCTGGTACTGTAGTACTCTATTGGTTGATCGACTGCTGATATTCGCATTTTTCTATATGGAATGGAAGAATTTTATAAGTATTCCTCGTGGGATGATCGTGTATGAGCGATGTGTTAGGCATTCTAGCGGTGGAGTCCGGATCAGATATGGTGATTCGTGTGTTCTATGGATTTGGAGACTGGGAGTTCTCAGGAGCAGATGGTTTCATGGTTGTGGACGGTGAAGTCATGGACGAAGCTAGCATGATGATAGTATGTGTTATGATTCAGACATTGTGGGCTTTCAGAGGCTTATTTATGTAATTGTAGGTGTCTGAAGTTTATTTGGGGGTCTGTTGGTAGGCCCAATTAGAATGTGTAATCTATACCGAGTTGGATTCGTTGGATCCATAATGCTATTGTTGAGGGAAGTGCTATTTGGTTGTTGCTAAGCCTATTCGTGTTCTGAAATTTCCTGTGAGATACTTTGCTATGCTACGAGGGATTGTGATTCGTTGGTTTTTGGCGCACATGGTGCGATTCTATGGTAGTCTTGTATTTGAGTAATTGAGTAATTGGGTATTGCATGATTGAGGGCGTAATGGTTATGTCCTTTCGAGATTTGTGTGGATTGTGTCATCTAATTCTCCGTGGTTATGGTAATGAACTTTGGGTACGTGATGTCGAATTTCACGTGGTTATTGATTTTGAGCAGTGTGGCTCGAGGTATATGATATGGATCAGCGTTTGGATGGAATCGCGCATTGTAGCGGGGTTATGTTGAGATATGATCCCTTGAGTTAGATTCGTATGTTTTTGTCACGACCCCAAAACTACCCCCAACCGTGATGGCGCCTATCATGGAACTAGGCCAGCCAATTTAACACTCAAAACGTAAGAATCTTTCGTTTATATCATTACTAAACTGATAAAGCTACGCCGAATGTTAAATACAACCCCAAGATCCCGGAGTCACTGGTCATGAGCATCTAACAAAAATATACAAGTCTGGGACATAAGCTTTATAATAATAAGAGGAGGAAAGCAGGGTAGCGGACGCGTGCAATTACCTCGCAAATTTCCAAGAAATCCCTAAGGCAGGTAAACAGCTCACTCTGCCCTAGCACCTGAATCTGCACACAAGGTGCAGGGAGTAATGTGAGTACGCCAACTCAGTATTAATGAAAGTAAACAATGTCTAAGAACTACGAAACACATAAAACAAGTCATCAATCAAGAGCAAACACGGTTCTTCCTTCAAAATCATAGGTACGACAATTCATAATGCTTAAAAACCGAGTTCAGTAAAAATCCTTTAAAATTATACCTTTCAACAGTTTCCATAGAAATTCAAGAAGATTTAGCATAAAAAACTATAGAAATCATAAAGAGCCTCTCGAGCAAAAACATATTTCATAAACCATCCCCTCGGGCATACCTCACCATCACTCGTAATCAGCCCCTCGGGCAACCTCACAGCCACTCATGCCTCCCAATCACTCGTCACTCGGCACTCGGCACTTGCACTCAATAGGTACCTGTGCTCACTGGGGGTGTACAGACTCCGGAGGGGCTTCTTCAGCCCAAGCGCTATAACAAGCCAAATCATGGCATTAATCACTCCGGCACTCTGCCTATCAATAACATGTTGCGGCGTGCAGCACGATTCCATATCATATCCTCACAAATCTGGCACTCGGCCTCACTCGGTTATCATAAAAAGTATAACATGTTGCGGCGCACAGCTCGATCCCATAATATCCTCACAACATAGTCCCTCAGCCTCACCCAGTCAGAAACCTCTCAAAAAGCCACTCGGGCTATCAGTAAAATGGGGTACTCGACCCAAAATATCATTTTATATCACAAAATAGCATAAATAAGATAAAATTTCGAAATAACTTAAACATAGTATAACTGAGTGTAAATCATAAATCAACATAGTGAGGAATAACAGTAAAAATACCCCAAGGGATCCAAACACTTGGCACGAGGACCAAATATGGCATTTCCGCCCAAAACATAGTAATAATCTTTAAAACGTGAAATATCATATGATTTAGAATCATATACGCAACTTAATAGTTTCCACGGCACGGACCAAGTTACAATCCCCCAATAGTGCACACCACACACTCGTCACCTAGTATGTGCGCCACTCCAAAATAGTGGTACAATGCGAAGTCCGGGGTTTCATAACCTCAGGACAAGATTTACAGTCATTACTTACTCCGATCACTCTACTGAAAATATCCTAAAATTTCTCCTTCTCCCGAGCTCTCTAATGGATTTTGAGATTTTGGACTTAAAACCTCATTTTTGAATAAAACGTTTCTGCCCAAGCGTCTTCTTTATCGCGAAGCACAAACTGGCTCCCCTTTCTCTTAACCCTACGCGAATGCGTCAATAGCATAGTGAACGCGATGCTTTACCCGACTTCCCCACCGCGAACACGAACCTATCCACGCGAATGCATAGGCCAATACCCCTGGGGTCCCTAAACCCCACTCTTCTTCGCGAACACGTGCCCCTGAGCGCGAACGTGATGACTTCTTCACTCAGACCTCCGCTTTCGCGTCCTCCTCTTTGCGAACGCGGCATCCCACCTGCAAATGCGATGAACAAATCCTCTGCAACAAAAACTAAAAAAATCTGCCAAGTTTAAATCCAAGAATTGGTCCATTAACCACCCGAAACACACCCGAGGCCCTCGGGTGCTCAACCAAACACGCCAACACATCACATAACCTCATTCAAACTTAGTCGAGCCTTTGAACCACACAAACAACGCCAAAATACTAAATCAACCTCGGATTCAAGCCTAAGAACTTAGAAACTTCCAAATTTCGCCAACGATGCCGAAACCAACCAAAACACCTCCGGTTGACTTGAAATTTTGCACACACCTCACAAATGACACCACGGACCTGTTCCAACTTCCGGAATTCCATTTCGACCCAGATATCTAATTTTCCACTGCCAATCAAAAATCGCCAAAAATTCAAATTCGCCAATTCAAGCCTAATTCTACTCCAGACCTCAGAATAACATTTCGAACACACTCAAATCACATAACGAAGCCATCCGAACCATGAAAACCACATTCCAAGATCATATACCTATAAGTCAACTTTCGGTTGACTTTTCTAACTATTTGACCAACTTAAGAGACTAAGTGTCTCATTTCTCTCCACAACCACTCTGGACCCGAACCGGTCAACTCAACACAACATAAAAGAGTTGAGCACACAAAATGAAGCAGAAATGGGGGAAAGCGGGCTAAATTCTCGGAACGGCCGATCGGGTCGTTACATTCTCCCCCACTTAAACATACGTTCGTCCTCAAACGTGACAAGAGTTATTCCAAAAGCCATCAAAAATCGTGAATAACCTTACCACACTCATACCCGAGGGTGATCCCACGTCACCCGATCCCATATAGGTCGAACAACATAGCTGAAATTCCGCAATCCCTAACCCATAAACCTTAGAACCGAATTTCCACTTCTGAAATAATTTATAAGATCAGAATTCCACATCTATAACTGAATAAATCTAAACACGTTGTATCAAGCCATATCCGCAACCCAAGATGTAATCCCACGATATACCACATGACTCAAACACTCATAGCGATAACTCACAATCACAATAGTTTCTCCAAACATCCCAATACCGGTAACTAACATCTTATCAAGCAAAGCCTCGTTCAGACATTCCCATATACTGCCAATGTTGAAAGGAACACGCAGAAACTAGTAACCTTTCGTCCGATCAGCCAGACATGGAGCTCCCCCTTCTCCGACAGGAATTATAGCAGATTTCTAAGACGACTTCCGATATTATCCTTCCAACTATGTTGTAGTCAATTCTAACAGTATTCATTCTAGATCCAATGACCTCTTCTCATCCAACACGACCACTCTGATGACACGACACATCAATACAATCCAAATCCATAACCTGTGCAACTCGTGCACCCAATAGCAACATCCCAACATACTCAAATAATAAAAAAGATTCACACGAGAGGACTATCCTGCCAGCTTAACAAGTATCATCACAACACCATGCTAAGAGCTTGGCACACATCGTAAAACCAAAACACACGAATCTGACACCAAGGACCATACCTCTACATAATTCACTATAATGTGTGATCCCATCCAACACTGGACCACATGAAATTCTTCAAGCCACCTTACTAAAAATTAATAACCATGCGCAATTCGATATCAAGTACTCAAAGTGCATTGCCATAACCACAAAGAAATCCAACGATTCCATGCCACACGAACCCAAAAGAATATAACCAATACGTCTCAATTCTGCAATACCCAGTTACATACCTTACTCAAATCCCGCTATAAATCCCAAATAGATCCGCACCATATGTGCCTATAACCAAATTTCACAACTCCTCGCAACACCGAAGGGTAACTCATAGATCAATCCAGAACACGAATAAACTCAATGACAATCGAATGGTACATCCCTCAACAATAGCAATTTGGAGTCAACAATTCTAACCTAGTGCAGAACACACACCCATACTGAGCCTACCCATGATCCCTAAATCAACTCTGGTCACCCGCAATAGGTAGACAACTCTCCGAGAGTCCACAAAGACTGAATCATGGCCCATACTAACATCTGACTAGCTTTCTCGCATCTTCACAGTCCACAACCACAAAATAACTTGTTTATGAGAACTCTCAGTCTCGAAGTCCATGAAGCGCACGAATCCCCATATATGATCCCAACTCCACCGCTCGAATACGTAACACACCTCTAATACTCAGTCATTCCACAATGGATACCCTATAATTCTTCTGTTCCACCAATAAAACTTTAATATTAACAGTTGATCCAATAAGAGAGCGCCGCAATACCAATGAAGCACCCTTAACTCAAATACATTGCCCTTTCTGAAATGTATACCCTCATCGAGCCGTACCAATTAGTGATATCATTTACCTAGTCATCTGAAATTGCCCATGTTGCCTAAGAATTTATGACCTTCTTTCCAGAACTGAACTGAGACCTCACACGTGCAAATCTCAACTCTACACCGCATACACCATGCCATCCTATGGTAAATGTGAGAACTTCATAATCCCTTCCGAGCCACAAGCAACTATGTGCCAAACTAGCCAAGAACTTTACATTGATCCTATCAAGAAGAGAAATCACTATACATCACATGCTCCTCACGCCAGTAGAAAATATACACCTCTAACCGTAGTATAAACCATCAAGAAATTTTCGAATCCCATTTGTACGACACCAAACCGTCATGACTGAATCCTTCTAACTCAACCAAGCTACGCAGGTCACCAAAACCCAAGAGCATTGCCAAGAAACACCTGTAGAAACTCATTACCTTATAAGCACCCAAAGGACTAATCATACCCCTTACCACTCCGATCCGACCTACTACCAACATGTCCTATTAATCTAAGTTCCTTCTGAATTTCCTTCGAATTGATACCTCTCCTTGCCATAATACCGCAATTCTCAACCCAGACTTACCACACGAGACCCAAGCATAACACCATACCGTCTAAGGATCGTAAGCGGCTGAATATTCTCTCAAATATCCCCAGAAGTACCACATTCAAAATATTTACCCTGAAGCGACTTCTTGCGAATCTAAAGCCATTACCTTCATTTTTCCTGATATTGATTTGTATAATCCATGATAAAGTAGAAATGCAACAAGCCTTGACACCCTCCACGTAAATCTGATATCTAGCCCAATACACACCTTGAAGATCCTCAATTGCTACATATAACCCTGGATTCATCATAACCATTACCGAGAGTCATCCACTCTACGCAAATCTCAATTACACTAATCAAGTAGACAGAACGACTTGGCCCCGTTTGCACACCAACATACCAGGAAGTAATCCACACACTTGAAGAAACAAGTATATTCATACACTGCACACACTACACCTTTTACCATTACAACTCAATCATTCAATAAAACCCATCTACCCATAGAGTACATTACCACCTGCATCAAAAAATATCTATTACTCGAGTCATTCCCAGACTCCACCTCTGTAGGTCATAACTGATTCACCAATATACCTCGATTCAAAACCGATACAACACATAATCGTGCAATCAACTCATCATTAACATACTCCCCCACTTGGCTCAAAGCCAAAGATTAAGACAACCAATAACTCACAATGCCCATACGCTATCACTGCCACCATACTGCAGTGAGATTCAACTAAATCCTTCATAAGCTCATATGACACAAACCATCTAATATCTCAAATCGTATGCAAATCTCGCATTCACCATTGTAATGGTCATGCCAACTCCCACAAGCGATCTAAACTCAAATTGCAACATATATCAATTACTGATAAAAGAGGACTTGCTACAAAACCACCTAAGGATCACACAACCTTAGGACACCCCGCGGGAAATAGCCCCACCTGCTTAGCCTCAAACTGATATCTCTCTATAGCTTTCCAAAAATTGTAGCTATTACGCAATCATTTTATCCTTCTACATCTAAACACAACCAACGCCTACCCTCGAGGCATCACAATAAGCGGTATAAGAACCTGAAGCTGATGGCAGAACTAACACTGGAGTTGTGGTCAAAGAAATCTTGAGCTTCTGGAAGCTCTACCCACACTTGTCTGGCCACATGGATACCCTCACTGGACATCACGTGTCTAAAGAATGCTACTGAACTTAGCCAAAATTCACACTTGGAGAACTTAGCATAGAGCTTTTCCTCCCTGAATCCTAATAATGACATCCTCAAATGTTGAGTATGCTTCCCCTGGCTACGTGAGTACGCCAGGATTCCATCAATGAATACACTAAAGAAGAAGTACAACTACGGGTGGAATACACTGTTAATGAAATACATGAATGCTTCTGGGGAACTAGTCAGCCCAAAAGACATCACCAGGAACTCAGAACACAACATGGAGGTCCACTTCACTTCACAATTAAACTACACGGGAGGTCCTTCAATACACTCACAACTCGAGGCCATATGATAACTCAAGACATAAGTCAAATACTCAATGGTTCTTGTTATATCTCCCACCAATTCTTTTTGTCACAATCAAACAATCTGAACACATCTAACCATCAAATCACACTCATCACGTAGTCATCTAGTCACAAAATCCCATCAATAAGAACACAAACGGACATATCAGTCCCCAAATACACGTGCTCACACAAACAAAAAATCTCAGCACTCAAGCCACAGACAAAATTCGGCCTCAAGTTCCCCAGACTGGCTCATTATCACAATGCTAAATATCACATCTCACCCATGGAAATCACAAGTCGTCGATGCACATCTGATACTGAGCGCTCGCGTGCGCATTAGAATACATGAAAGGAATTTAAATAGTTACGCTTTTGGCTGAATAAATGGATTTGTACGACAAGAATTCAAGAATGTGAAATTTTTCCTAAGGGTTCTGCAACCTCTCGAAGATAAGTACAGACGTCTATGTACCGATCCGCAAGACTCTACTAAACCTGCTCATGACTGGTGAGTCCTAAGTAACCTAGGCTCTACTACCAACTTGTCAAGACCCAAAAACTACCCCGGCCGTGATGGCGCCTATCTTGGAACTAGGACAGCCAATTCAAAACTCAAAACGTAAAGAATCTTTTGTTTATATCATTACTAAATTGATAAAGCTACGCCGAATGTTAAATACAATCCCAAGATCCCGGAGTCACTGGTCATGAGCATCTAACAAAAATATACAAGTCTAGGACATAAGATTCATAATAATAAGAGGGTGAAAGCAGGGTTGCGGACGCGTGCAGCTACCTCGCATATCTCTAAGAAATTCCTGAGGTAGGTAAACATCTCACTCTGCCCTAGCACCTGAATCTGCACACAAGGTGCAGTGAGTAATGTGAGTACGCCAATAGGTACCTGCACTCACTGGGGGTGTACAGACTCCGGATGGGATCCTTCAGCCCAAGCAGTATAATAAGCCAAATCATGGCATAAATCACTCTAGCACTCGGCCTATCAAAAACATGTTGTGGCGTGCAACACGATTTCATACCATATCATCACAATTTAGGCACTCAGCCTCACTCAGTTATCATAAACAATATAACATGCTGTGTCGCATAGCCCGATCCCATAATATCCTCACAACATAGGCCCTCGATCTCACTCAGTCAGAAACCTCTCAAAAAGCCGCTCGGGCTATTAGTAAAACGGGGTACTCGACTCTAAATATAATTTTATATCACAAAATAGCGTAAATAAGACTGAGTTTCGAAATTAGTTAAACATAGCATGACTGAGTGTAAATCATAAGTCAACAAAGTGAGGAATAACAGTATAAAGCCCCCAAGGGGTCCAAACACTTGGCACGAGGCCCAAATATGGTATTTCCGCCCAAAACATAGTAATAATCTTTAAAACGTGAAATATCATATGATTTAGAATCATATACGCAACTTAATAGTTTCCACGGGACGGACCAAGTCACAATCCCCCAATAGTGCACGCCACACACTCGTCACCTAGTATGTGCGCCACTCCAAATAGTGATACAGTGCGAAGTCCAGGGTTTCATAACCTCAGGACAAGATTTATAGTCATTACTTACCCTAATCACTCTACTGAAAATCTCTTAAAATTTCTCCTTCTCCCGAGCTCTCTAATGGATTTTGAGATTTTGGACTTAAAACCTCATTTTTGAATAAAACTTTTCTGCCCAGGCCTCTTCTTCATCGCGAAGCACAAGCTGGCTCCCCCTTCTCTTAACCCTACACGAACGCGTTAATAGCATAGGGAACACGATGCTTTACCCAACTTGCCCACCGCGAATGCGGACCTATCCACGCAAACTCATAGGCCAATACCCCTGGGGTCCCCAACATTCACTCCTTTTCGCGAACGCGTGCCCCTGAGAGTGAACGCAGTGAATACTTCGCTCAGACCTCCGCGTTTGCGTTCTCATCTTCGTGAACGCGATGAATAAAATCTCAGCTCCCCAAATTACTCTTCGCGAACGTAGCATCCCACCCACGAACGCGATGAACAGATCCTCTACAACAAACACCAAAACAATCTGCCAAGTTTAAATCCAAGAATTGGTCCGTTAACCACCTGAAACACACCCGAGGCCCTCGGGACCTCAAACAAACACGCCAACACATCACATAACCTCATTCAAACTTAGTCGAGCCATCTAACCATTCAAAACAACGCCAAAACACTAAATCAACCTTGGATTCGAGCCTAAGAACTTAATAACTTCCAAATTTTGCCAACGATGTCGAAACCAACCAAAACACCTCCGATTGATCTAAAATTTTGCACACACCTCACAAATGACACCATAGACCTGTTCCAACTTCCAGAATTCTATTCCGACCCCGATAGCTAATTTTCCACTGTCGACTGGAAATCGCCAAAAACTCAATTTTGCCAATTCAAGCCTAATTCTACTCCGGACCTCCGAATAATATTACGAACACACTCCTAAGTCCTAAATTACCTAACGAATATATATGAACCATAAAAAGCACATTCCGAGATCATATACCTATAAGTTAACTTCCAGTTAACTTTTCCAACTATTTAACCTACTTAAGAGACTAAATATCTCATTTCTCTCCGCAACCACTCCGCACCCGAACCAGTCAACCTAACACAACATAAAAGAGTTTTAGCACACAAAATGAAGTATAAATTGGGGAAAACGGGCTAAACACTCGAAATGGCCAATCGGGTCGTTACAGTTTTGGTCCTACGATGTGTGATAGGTTCTTAGCATTGTGTTGTGGTGGTACCCTTTGAGCTTGTAGGATGGTTATATTGATTGAATATATTTGGATTGTTGCTTATTGGTGCATGGATTGCACGATTTGTGACTCTGAGTAGTATGGGTGTTGTGTGTCAATAGAGTAGTTGGTATTCGATAAGATGGAGTTGTCATATCTAGAATGGGTGTTATTGGATTTGATTGTGGTATATTTGGAAGGATAATATCAAAAGTCGTCTTAGGGATTTGCTATAGTTATTGTTGAAGGAGATGGAGCTCCATGGCTTGTTGATTTGATGAATGATTATGAGTTTCTGCGTGTTCTTTCGTTATCAGCAGTGTACCAAGGTTTTAGAATGAGGTATTGTTAGGTATGAGGTTTATTACCGGGATTGGGTTGTTTTGAGCATTTATTGTGATCGAAGATTTTGCTATGGGTATTTAAGTTTTATGGTATATCATGTGATTGTAGCTTGGTTATGATTGAGGTTTGGTACATCTTGTTCAGACTTAGTCAGCATGCAGGTTGCGAGATTCAGATCTTATAAGAAATTCCGGATGTTGGAAAATTGTATTCTAAGGCTGATGGGCTATATTTAGTTGAGCAATTTCAGTTATGTCGTGTTATCGGACCTATATGGGATAGGGTGACGTGGGATCACCCCCGAGAATATGCATGCTAAGGTTATTTGGTGGTTTGGAGGTTTTGGGAACAACTCTTGGCACGTTTGAGGACGAACGTATGTTTAAGTGGGGGGAATTTAACGACCCGATAAGTCGTTTTGAGCATTTACACTTCACTCGATACTTTGAGGGCATGAGTAGCTCCGTATGATGTATTAGGACTTGTGTTCAAAATTTGAGTTCATTCTGAGTTGATTTGATATGTTTCGGCGCGAGGTTTTGAAAGTCGAAACTTTATTAAATTTGATTTGAGATGTGTTTTGTCGTTTTAATGTTGTTATGCGTGATTTCAGTCCTCGAGTTAGTCTGTGTTATGTTATGGGACTTGTTGGTATGTTCGTATGGGGTCCCGAGGGGCTCGGGTGAGTTTCGTAAGGTTAGGGTTGTGTTGCACTCGATTTTCTTATGTTTCGACGTCGTTTCTTCGAGCATAAACGGTACCGCATTGAACAAATGAGCTCTTTCTTTTTTGATTGAATCATTAGATCCGTATCGTAATTACGGATCCGTAGCAAAAAGAATCATCGAATTTGGACATCGTTTGAGGCTTTTCTGGTCATTTTACTAAGAATTGGGTTGCCATATTTTTTTCAAATTAATTACGAAATTGTCACTGACTTCGTATTTAAAAATATGCACTTTTTCCAAATATTGAAGCCAGCATACTCCTTCATTATAATGTCAAATGGAGTGTTTCAAAAGCCTAACTTGACTGAAAGTTCACAAGGAATCCATTGGAGGTATCAAAAGCAAGTTTCGGGATCGTTTTGCATGCAAAACGAGGCAGAACAGCTGGGCAAAAATACTTAATATCAAAGGTTTGTTCATTCGGTAATATTTGAGTCAGGGAGCTCGGATTTGGCATTTGATTGATGATTGCAAAGTGAAATTTGGGGGGTTTGTCTAAAATTTCATAAAGTGAATTTTTGAGTTTTGAACATCGATTCGGAGTCGGATTTGAGTGAAACTAGTATAGTTGGACTCGTAATTGAATGGGTTGTCGGATTTTTTGAGTTTTGTTGGGTTCCGAGGTGCGGGCCCGGATTTGACGTTTTGGTCGATTTGGGAATTTTATTAAAAGCTTGACCTTTATCGACTGTGTTTGTTTTATTTGAGGTTCTTTTTGCTAGTTTTGAGCTGTTCGAAGGTCGGTACGCGCGGAAAGGCATTTTTGGAGCATCATCTTGCTTAGTGGGCATTGGTATTGGCTTGTTCAATATAAGTAACTCTTCTAAACTTAGTGTTAAGGGTATGAAACCCCAAATACATGTTATGTGATTGGTATTGAGGTGACGCACATGCTAGGTACCGGGCGTGTAGGCGTGCACCATGTGAATTGGGATTATGTTGCTCTCATGGCATTGTATAGTGGCCCTAGTTTGTTGATATTTGTGTCTTCACCATGCGATAAAGTAATTGGGCTGTCAATCATGCTAAATATCATGTTTAAGCTTCATGCTGATGTTGTTAGGACCCATAGTGGTCGTTTCTTGCTGTCATCTCATTGATATTTCATACTCAGTCATATTCATGCATTCATATCATATCTCAGTCTCTGTTGTTGTTATTGATACATCATATCATTGATAGAGGGCTAGTTTTCATGACATTTGTGAGCCCGTAAGTGAGGCTGGAGAGAGTGATGACTGAGTGAGGCCGAGGGCCTGTATGAGAGTGACATTTTGGGATCGAACAACACGCCATAGCTTATTATATTATACCTTATGGGTCGGGTTGCACGCCGCAACATATTATATTATACCTTATGGGTCGGGCTACACGCCGCAGAAATATATTGATTATATTTTATGGGATCGAGCTACACGCCGCGGCGATATAGTGCTTGGGCTGAAGGATCCCCTCCGGAGTCTGGACAACCCCAGTGAGCGCAGTCGACTATATATATATATATATATATATATATGGATCGGGCTGCACGCCGCAGTGGTTATCGCATAGTGCTGAGTGATTGAGTGTGTTGAACAGTGAGTAGAGTGAGAGATGATGCGAGACAGTGAGATTGAGTACTCTGAGAGTGTGAGTACATGATTCATCTCCGAGATACATGGCATTTGCATGCACATATGACATACAAGCATAGAGATGCATTTTCCCTCATGCTATATAGTATCACGTCATTCATGACTTTTTACACACATTGATATGTGGGCATTGAGGGGTATTTTTTCACATGTTATCTGGAAAGAAAATGAAACATCTTATTTATTGAGGAAAGAATATTTGGAAAAATTATAGTTTCCACACTTACTCGTATTTTTTGCAATTTTGGTAAAAGATTTTGGTTTTCATTGAGATACTTGAAAAACATGCCCATTTTCTAGAACTGTGAATGAGCTGAGCTTCTTACTTCCGAGATACCTCCTTTTTTACCTGTGTTATGCTGTTATGAATTGTTGAGGAATATTGGTTTGTACCCGACCTTGTGTTAGCTCGTCACTACTTTCGACCTAAGGTTAAGTTTTTTACCTACTGAGTACATGGGGTCGGTTGTACTCATACTACACTTCTGCACCTTGCATGCAGATGTTGGCTGCTGATGTTGTTGCGTTCTATGATAGCTGGATTGAAGATGTACCTACGTTTTGATTGAAGTTTTCCCTTGTTCGTGGTAGCTTTAGATCTATAAAACTTTGTTTAAGTAATTTTCAAATAGACTATGTATTTATTTCATTTTCTCTTTGTAAACTCTATTCTTAGAAGCTCATGATTTGTACTACCAGTACTTGGAAAATGTATAAAATTCAGAAAATTTCACAATTGTTTATTTGTCTGTTCATATCATTAGAATTGGATAGTTACTAGTCGGCTTACCTAACGAGTTGGGTTAGGTGCCATCACGACTAGTGGATTTGGGGTCGTGACACTACTGGGTGTTTCTCTATGGTATTACATAAGTACTTGCTCTATTTTGGCAAGTGTAAACCTCTGAATCAAGGGAGATTATCTTCACCCTTCATAATCTAGACGATATCTCGTCCATATGCATTCAATACCACACTATGTGAGTCTGATTTCAGTGATATCTCTGTTGATTTGTGTTTTCCCTTAACTAGTGTTTACCCGTTTGCTCACCTAAATTGATCTGAATTTATTTTTCATGCTTTCTTTCCTTATTTTAGGTTTTATATACTTTGTTTCCTTGTTTATTCGTCCAATTTTGATACTATATAAACCCTTCCACATTCCCTTTGAGACAGAATTGAATCGATATACTTTCACTAAAAATTGGAGCTCTGTTCTGTGATTCCCTTATTTTCTTGTTCTGTACTTCATTTTGGCCCGCTGAAAGCCAAGGCCACTGAGATTCTGTTATTCAAACTTTCTCTTGGTGCGAACATTGACCGGAGTTCTTTTGAAACTCTTGGGAACTTTGACGCATTGAGATTTTGGGCTCTTGTGGAATTTTTTATCTTTACTGTTGTTCGTTTAATTGGTAAGTTACTTGACTTTTGCAATTTCATCCTTATGTGTCTCTGATTTGCATGCGTTCTTACTTCTGAAATCCATGGCTTAATGTGTTTATGGGCTACTTTTATGCACCACTTTGTTAACTTTACACGCGTTTTAAGTCTCTTTAGCATTTAACTGCTCCTTATGCTGCTAGTTCTGAGATTACCTATGTCTAACTTGGATAATCTGAACCTTCCTAAGCTCGTTTAGCTAGTGTATTAACACTTGAATGTTCATGAATATGCTTACATGCTTGGTCTTGAATCTCGGTAATGAAGGCCTCACGTTTGTAATAACATGTGTTAAGACTTTTGTTGTTAATTATAACTTGTCTCACTGTTATTGTGTCACTCAGCATGCCCACTCAATCCCATACCCCTTTAGTGATTGCTAGTGATTTAGAGCAGTTATCTCATCCTGTTTTTTCCTACCATGTTTGAATTGTTGTTTCATGATATTAGGATGAATCCTTGGTATAATTTGACCTTCTTTAGTTAATTAGTCTACTGTGTCAATGCCCGAATGCCTGCATTTGTTATTTGACATTAGTTTACTTTCCACTCTATTATGAATCTCTGTAATGATAGTCTTGCATATGTTATGTGTTCTAATTTGTGTTGAGGCTTTTTCTATTGACTATGATCTTGCCTCTCTGCTAATATGTCCCTCAGTATGTCTTGACTCACTTGATGCCATGTTCCTTCCGTGATTACTTGGCTCATCACAATGCGTGTGCCCCATCATGTCTAAATGTTGTCTTGATAGTGACACTAGGATGTATACTTAACATAATTTGAACCTCTCAGGTTTCAACTTTTTTAGTATTGTGCATTTGTGCATGATAATCTTTGTCAATCCTGCAAACTTGTTCTTGCCTTAACTCTTTCAATATGTGACTGTCTATGTGTTAAGTGTTGAACCTGCTTCTAAGTACCTACAAAACTTGCTTCTAAGTCCTGTGACCTGTTTGATTAGCTGCTCTGTATGCTCAACTTTGCTATGTCTATTTTAAGTTATAAGTTTATCCCTCAATTATGTCCCTTAACCATTGTCCATTCTCCCCCATTTGTTACCTATGCTATTTTGAACCTCTCGTTCTTAGCCAGCTGAAAGCCAAGGCTACCAAGGCTCTTACTACTGACCCCCTTAATGTGAGCACTGCTCGGGGTCCATTTAAGACCCTTGTGAACTCTAACACACTAGGATTATGGTCTGTAGTCACTCCCTGAAACTTAAACTACCCCACTCAACCCTTTCTTCCTATTATCTGCTGAATGTCTAAGCTGATTGGTTTAAGTGATTCAATGCTTGGCAATATGGTTATATGATTTGTCTTTGGTCTCTTTTATGGATTATGGTTTGTGTTGATGAATATGGATCCTTGTTGGAAGTCTGGGTATGCTGCATGAGAATTGCTGAAGGCCCAAACATTGTTGGGTATTTCTTTTGGGCCAGCTGTGAGCGTATTGTCATTATTTGTATAATATTTGTAATCTTATTCATTATTGGGCCTTTAATAACTTTGTAATAAGCAATTGGGGTGTTAGTAAAAAATGGGGAGTGGGTAGATTCTTAATATTTGCATACAAAGGGGTAGACAACATGCCTATAGGACTCGATGATTTACTTTCTATATCTGTTATCCAATCACTACGTGCACTATGGAAATCATGTCATTAGGGGAAGCGCGCACACACACACATTGTCTACTAGAAAACATGAATTCAAAATGTTGCAATTATGATTATTGCTACGTACTACTAGAAAATCTGCCTATGGGAATAAATGTCACTGATTTTTCTTTCAATTCGCATCACTACATTCACTAAAAATCATGCCTATAGGATTCTGATTATTCCGTTTTCCACTTATCACCTAGAAAATAAGACTATAAGGTTAAGGTACGACAATAAAATCGGCTCGAAGTGCTAATCGTTAGAGATCCTGCCTATAGGGTATAATTACCCACCCTAAATTGTTAATGTTAAACATCTCGAACATTGTTTATTGTTTATTCATGCTATTGTTAGAAAGCATGAGTAGTTCTGGGGCTTTTCTCCAATAGATTTCACTATCCTTTACTGCGTAGATCAGCTAGACATTGCACCTATAGGTTTAATAACTTAAAACCAGCGATCTCAATAATCATTTTGTAACAACTGTGTAATCATGTCTATCAGCAGCACCTTGCATCTGAAGCTGCATGTATGTTTTAATTCAAAGACACCTAGAAATCATATTTATATATAAGGCCTAAGGTTCTTAATTCTGATCTTCCTAACCTGAACATTTGTTTCGCGTGCATTTGTTGCTTAAGTGTGGAGGCTAACTTGAGCCCTTAACTATCCATATTTGAAGTACAATGTGTTTTTGTATGTTGCCTAGTTTTAACATTTTGAGAAGCCTAGGTAAGGTCTAGAACTACCTAAATAGAGGTCCAAAACCTCCTGGACCATAGGTATGGGACGGGTAGTGCACGCATAGAGCAACAACAACATACCCAGTAAAATTCCACTAGTGGGGTCTGGGAGAGTAGAGTGTACACAGACCTTACCTCTACCCCAAAAAGGGTAGAGAGGCTGTTTCCGGGAGACTCTCGGCTCAATAGGAGAGACAATAATATCATAAAAGAAACAAGAGAAAATGAATGTAACAACAAAAGATGCCAGAAAGAAAATAACAACAACAAATAAGTGAAAGGAAAATAACACAAAACTATGCAAAACAATCAATGTGAACACAACATAGACCGCTAACAAACCTAAATGAAACTCTATCAGATTACCCGGTACAAAGAGGGAAGAACTCTCGACTACCCCCTAGCCTACCACCCTAATGCTCGACCTCTACATGTTCCCATCAAGAGTCATGTCCTCGGAAATCTGAATCCGCGCCATGTCCTGCCTGATCACCTCGCCCCAAACTTCTTAGGCCGCCCTATGCCTTGTCTCGTACCTGCCAAAGTCATCCGCTCACACCTCCTAACCGGTGCATCTAGGCTTCTCCTCCGCACATGTCCGAACCATCTAAGTCGCGCTTCCCGCATCTTGTCGTCCACGGGATCCACACCCACCCTCTCCCGAATATTCTCACTCTGAATCTTATCCAGCCTAGTGTGCCCACACATCCATCTCAACATCTTTATTTCTGCTACTTTCATCTTCTGGATATGTGAATTCTTGACTGGCCAACACTCAGCTCCGTACAACATGGTCGGTCTAACCACCGGTCTATATAACTTACCTATGAATTTCGGTGGCACATTCTTGTCACACAGGAGTCCAGACGCTAACCTCCATTTAATCCCCCCACCCCAATACGGTGTGTAACATCCCCGTCGGTCTCCTCATATCCCTGGATAATTGACCCTTAGTACTTAAAACTCTCTCTCTTAAGGATGACCTGGGAGTCAATCCTGACTTCCACATCTGCTTCCCCCATCACGTCGTTGAACTTACATTCCACATATTCCGTCTTAGTCCTACTCAACTTGAAACCTTTAGACTCCAGGTTTAAAACTACCTAAATAGAGGTCCAAAACTTCCTGAACCATAGGTATGGGACGGGTAGTGCATGCATAGGGCACGTCTTAGAATTGAATTAGATCGCTTTTAGGTAAACAACTTTAACATAGTAATCGGGTAGCAGGAGATGATAGTTTGTGCTCGCTGAATAATATGAGTAATTCTCTACCTCAAGAAAGTTGCGAAATATTATTTATGTTGTGCGGGTGATCTTTTAGGCTAAAAAAAATTAGGACCTCTCTCCCTTTCCTTTATATGTTTTCTATTAGAATTAGAATAGTTGTATCTCTATATTCGTATTAAGATTTTTGTAATAAAATTCTTTGACCTTTATATTCTCTTTGCTTATTTGATCACTTAGCCTAATTAAATCCACATAATTTTAAGTTCGGCGAGGGACCCACAGTTGTGGACCTCGAAAAGTGCCTAACACCTTCTCTTTGAGGTAATTTGAGACCTTACCCGATGTTTGGTGGCGTTGACTAGTCAAACAGAGTTATCTGCACAATAGGTTCCCTAACACACCTTAAAAATTGTTAGGTGACGAATCTTCTTTTAGCACTCTATCTCCCATTTTAAAAAGAGTTGTCACGACGCCAAAACCCGCCTTCGCGAGAAAACGGGGCGCGACAATAGCGAGTATTTTTACCTCTATGGAGATATTAAAAAGTACGTTCCATGACATTATACGAAGACATTACATATCTATCAAGAATGATGATTTCAAGGTGCAACATATTCATTCAAGTTAATGTGACTGATTTTTTTATCCAATCTCTACCAATGATATTTTGAAGATCATGCACAAGATTGGAATGCGAAGGCTCAAATATGTGAATTGATTGTTTCATCAAGGGGAGTTAATACGTGTTGTACTCTTTTCCCTTACAAGATTTTGTCCCATTGAGTTTTCCTTGCTAGGTTTTTAACAATGCAACGAAAAGGCATATTGTTAGAAAAGTTTGCTAGAACTTTTCCCCACTGGTTTTGTCTTAGTTAAGGTTTTAATTAGGCACATTATCTGTTAAATAGACATTTAAGGAGGAGTGTTTTAAATAATATTTTATATATGGTGAATGTCTATCTTTTAGAGATATTTTAGAGTTTATTACTTTGTGGCTAAGTCACTTCTCCTCTATAAATAGAGGGATTTTATTTCATTATAATTGATCCCAAATCAACAAGAATTCTCCCTCTCTACCTTTCTCTACATTACTCTTCTTCTTTTATTATTTTATAATATTTTAAAAAAATTAAAACTCATCTGTTCGAACATGATTTTTTGTAAATATATTTCGACAAAAGGAAAAAAACTTTATGTCCTAGGTGTTGTCATTTACCCTACGGTCATTAACCGGGATACCTTGGTCGTTTTTGTACTACTGGTCGACCCTATGAAATGCCGCAACATCCACTTTGTCATACGAGTATTTGGAGTACAAAACCTCGTCCGTGGCTGAGATGGTCGTCGATGTAGTGTTGCATGAACACGACTTCGGCCTAATTGTCCCTTCGCCGTTCCTCTTCACGTAGTTTCACGACCCGAAATCCCACCGTCGGGACCGTGATGGTGTCTAACGCTAAACCCACTAGACAAGCAACGTTCCGATTAATATAACTTATTTCTTTATTATTAGGCATTTAAAAGAAAAGTGATAAGCGATCACAAGTCCAACTAATAGTACGGAAGCTATGAAATATAACAACTTAAATATTTGATATTACAAAATCCTTAGTAACACCCCAGAACTGGTACCACAAATCCACGGACTATCTAAGAATGCTAAAAACAAAGTCTGAATGAACAATACACTATCTCAAAATTACAAAGGAAATGACAGAAATAGAGATAAGATAGGAGGAGACACCAAGGCCTGCGGACACCTGCAAGACTACCTCAGTGTCGCCTGTGGACTGAAGGATACTCCCTCGATCAGTGTCCACCGGGTCTGGTACCGTAATCTGCACAACATAAAGAAGTGCAGGTGTAGCATCAGTACAACTGACCCCATGTACTGAGTAAGTGTCGAGCCTAGCCCTGGCGAAGTAGTGACGAGGCTAGGACACGACAAATAAAACATACCTGTGAAGTTCTATAATATGAAGCAGGAATAATAACAGGAAATAAACAATTAAGTGCCAAACAGGGAAAACATGTTGGGGGAAACGGAGTAACAACTACTGAAATAATGGTACATGACAACAACTGAAATACTTAAATAGCAGCAAGAACTAACAACTCTGAAACAATAAGTAAATAGAAACGGCACGGCATGTCCCCTCGTGCTATAATATCACAAAACACGGCACGGAATGTCCCCTCGTGCATGAATATCAGTTACACGGAACGGAATGTCCCCTCGTGCATAAATAAACAACATCACGGCACGGAATGTCCCCTCGTGCATAAATAATCAACAACACGACACGTAATGTCCTCTCGTGCATAAATAATCAACAACACGGCACAGAATGTCCCCCCGTGCATAAATAATCAACAACACGGCACGGAATGTCCCCACGTGCATAAATAATCATAAACATGGTACATAATGTCCCCTCGTACATAAATAAACAATAACATGGTACGGAATGTCCCCTCGTGCATAAATATAGTAAAACAACAATTGACAGGAACATCAGCAATAAGAAACCTTAAATACACAGGAATAATCAACAAAAGTAATACTGCCACGGTAAGAGACACGACTATAACCAAACCTATACAGATATATAACTTAACAGCATATCCCTCAACCGAATCATTACTCAACATGACTCACAACTGAGGATTTCCATCAATTGAATAACTACCAAATGATATCAAATCCATAAACACAATAAACTTCAATGAAAATCACACAATTACTCATATTCGACTCACGAGCATGCTTGACCACAACATATAGGTACTCGTCACCTCAACTATACATTGGACATGGAATAGACACGTAGAAAATAGGACTCAACACCTATTCCCTTAAGCTAAGGTTAGGCCAAACACTTACCTCGATTCCACGAACTCAATTCAAACCTCAACCAGCACTTTACCTCTTGATTACACCACCAACTCGCTCGTATCTAGCCACAAGTTACTTAATTATATCAATAAATGTTAAATGAATCAATTTTAATGCATGGAAATGAGTTTTGTAAATTTTTCCCCAAAAGACAAAAATCGACCCCGGACCCGCTCAGTCCAAACTCGAAATTCAGACCAAAACCTGATTACCCATTCACCCCCGAGCCCGCGTATATAAATGGTTTTGCAATCCGACCTCAATTTGAGGTCTAACTCCCCAAATTTCAATATTCTTAGGTTTTTCCCAAAATTTCCAATTCCACCATAAAAACCTTAGATTCTAGGATGCAATCTTTTACAAAGAAGTTAAGGATTAAAGAAAATGAGTTAGAAATCACTTATTAATGTGTTGGAGAAGAAAGAGTGTTTGGAAAATTGCCTCTTATGTTTTTAGGATTTTGAAAATTGAAAAATAACTGAAAATCCCGTTTAAATATACCCCCCTCAGGGCCCACCACGGACCGCATAAAAGCGACCGCTGTCGCGAAGGCCTCCCCCACCGCGGACCGCACAAAGGCGACCGCGGCCGCGAAGACCCACCGCGGACCGTAGACCGCACTAGAAGATTCAAAGACATGTACTCCTCTGAACCTGCAACAGCCCTATTCTAAGCCTAAAACATCCCCCGACCTACCTGAAACTCACCCGAGCCCTCAGAACTTCAATCCAAAGGTGCACACAACCTCGAAAACATCCTACAGACTTATTCGTGTCATCAAATCACCAAAATAACATCATAAACTTCGGATTAAACTCCAAAATCAATGAATTTTCTCTAAACCTCTTTAAACATGAAATTTTGCATTTTAGATCTGAATCACTTCAAACTAAGCTCGTTTCTTACCAAACTTCAAAGCAACACCTATAAATCATATCGAACCTGTACCGGGCACCGGAACCAAGATACAGGCCCGATACCACATGTTTTACATGGAATTTCATTTTTTTAAAACCCTCATATTTTTCAGAAGATAATTTTCTTTAAAAATTCATTTCCCAGACTTGGGACCTCGGAATTCGATTCCGGGCACACGTTCAAGTCCCATATTTTCCTACGGACCCTCCAGGACCGTCAAATCATGGGTCCGGGACTATCAAATTATGGGTCCGGGTCTGTTTACCAAAAATGTTGACCAAAGTCAACTTTACTCAAATTTCAATACAAAAATATCATTTTCATTAGTTTTTTTTCTCATAACGGCTTCCCGTCTACATGCCTGAGATGTGCACGCAAATTGAGGTGAGATAGAAGAAGGTTCTCGTGACCTCAGAACATAGATTTAGCTAGAAATACACGGGATGATCTTTTGGGTCATCACAATCTCCACCTCTAAGACAAACGTTCGTCCTCGAACAGACATAGAAAGATACCTGAATTGGGGAAAAGATGGGATATCGGCTCCGCATATCGGACTCGGACTCCCAAGTAGCTGCCTCAACAGGTTGCCCTCTCCACTGAACACGTACCGAAGGATAACTCTTCGATCTCAACTGACGAAGCTGCCGAGCTAATATGGCTACCGGCTCCTCCTCATAAGTCAGATCCTTGTCCAACTGGACACTGCTGAAGTCAAGTACATGAGATGAATCGGAAATATACTTCCGAAGCATAGATACATGAAACACCGGATGCACGGCTGATAAACTTGGTGGTAAAGCAAGTCTGTAGGCCACCTCTCTTACCTTTTCCAGAATCTCAAAGGGACCAATGTACCTAGGGCTCAACTTGCCCTTCTTCCCGAACCTCATCTCGCCCTTCATAGGCGACACCCGAAGCAATACCCGGTCACCTATCATAAATGCCAAATTAAAAACTTTGCGGTCCGTATAACTCTTATGCCTGGACTGAGCTGTACGCAGTCTATCCTGAATGATCTTCACCTTGTCCAAGGCATCCTAAACTAACTCTGAACCCAACAATCTAGCCTCTCCCGACTCAAACCACCCAATAGGCGACCAACACCGCCTACCATATAATGCCTCATAAGGAGCCATCTGGATGCTCTCCTGATAGCTGTTATTGTAGGCAAACTCAGCTAAAGGCAAAAACTAGTCTCATGAACCTCCAAAGTCAATGACACATGCTCGCAACATACCCTCCAAGATCTGAATGGTACGCTCGGATTGTCTGTCCGTTTGAGGATGAAACGATGTGCTCAACTCAACCCGCATGCCCAACTCACGCTGAAATACTCTCCAGAAATGGGAGGTAAACTGAGTAACTCTGTCGGAAATCATGGACACGAGCACCCCATGCAAGCGAACAATCTCCCTGATGTAGATATTTGCCAACTTCTCCAAAGAATATGAAACTGATACGGGAATGAAGTGTGCTGACTTGGTCAGCCTATCCACAATGACCCACACCGCATCAAACATCCTCTGAGTTTGTGTGAGTCCAACTACGAAATCCATGGTAACGCGCTCCCACTTCCACTCGGGAACCTCAATCTGCTGCATCAAACCACCGGGTCTCTGGTGCTCGTACTTAACCTGCTGACAGTTCAAGCACCGAGCTACATATGCCACAATGTCTTTCTTCATCCTCCGCCACCAATAATGCTTCCGCAAATCCTGGTGCATCTTTGCGGCGCCCAGATGAATGGAATACCGGGAACTATGGGCCTCCTGCAATATCAACTCACGAATACCATCAACATCAAGCACACAAATACGGCCCTACATCCTCAAGACTCCATCATCGTCCACTATAACCTGCTTGGCACCTCTGTGCCGGACCATATCTCTAAGAACACATAATTGACGATCATCATACTACCGGTCTCGAATACGATCAAACAATGAAGAGCGGGCCACAGTATAAGCCAAGACATTGCCAGTCTCTGAGACATCCAATATCATGAATCAATTGGCCAAGGCCTGAACTTCTAAAGCAAGTGGTTGCTCCCTGACCGGTATATAAGCAAGACTACCCATGCTGGATGATTTCCGGCTCAAAGCATCGGCCACCACATTGGCCTTCCTCGGATGATAAAGAATGGTAATTTCATAATCTTTCAAAGGCTCTAACCATCTTCTCTGCTGCATATTCAACTTTTTCTTCTTGAACAGATACTGCAAACTCTTATGGTCCGTGAACACCTCACACGACAAACCATACAAATAATGCCTCCAAATCTTCAACGCATGAACAATGGATGCTAACTCCAAATCGTGAACTGGATAGTTCTTCTCATGAATATTCAACTGACGAGAAGCATAGGTTGTAACCTTGCCATCCTACATCAACACTGCACCAAGCCCCACCCGTGAAGCTTTACAATACACGGTATATGGACCTGAACCTGTGGGCAAGACTAACACCGGTGTCGTGGTCAAGGCTGTCTTGAGCTTCTAAAAGCTCGCCTCACACTCGTCTGACCACCTGAACTGGGCACCCTTCTGAGTCAACCTGGTCATCGGGGCTGCAATAGATGAAAAGCCCTCCACAAACCGGCGATAATAACCTGCTAAGCCTAAAAAGCTCCGAATATCTGTAGCTGAGGTGGGTCAAGGCCAATCTATGACTGCTGAAATATTCTTGGGATCCACCCGAATACCCTCTGCCGACACCACATGACCCAAAATTGCTACCGAACTCAACCAGAACTCACACTTGGAAAATTTGGCATACGACTGACTATCCTTCAGAGTTTGGAGAACGACTCGAAGGTGCTGCTCATGCTTCTCTCAGCTGCGAGAGTATATCAATACATCATCAATGAAAACAATAACAAACGAGTCCAAATAGGGCCTAAACACTCGGTTCATCAATTCCATAAAAGCAGCTGGGGCATTTGTCAACCCAAATGACATCACCAAGAACTCATAATGCCCGTACCGTGTGTGAAAGCTATCTTAGGGACACCAGATGCCCTAATCCTCAACAGATGGTAGCCAGATCTTAAGTCAATCTTGGAAAACACTGTGGCACCCTGAAGCTGATCGAATAAATCATCAATCCTCGGCAAGGGATACTTATTCTTAATAGTAACCTTGTTCAATTGCCGGTAGTCAATACACATTCTAATTGAGCCATCTTTATTCTTAACAAACAATACTGGGGCACCCCAAGGAGAAACACTAGGCCTAATGAAGCCTTTATCAAGCAAATCTTGTATCTGATCCTTCAACTCCTTTAGCTTTGGCGAGGCCACACGATACGGCGGGGTAGAAATGGGCTGAGTGCCCGGAGCCAAATCAATACAAACGTCAATATCCCTGTCGGGTGGCATACCCGGCAGGTCAGCAGGGAATACCTCTGGAAACTCACGAATAATGGGCACGGACTCCATAGAAGGAACCTCGGCACTAGAATCACGAACATAGGCCAAATAGGCCAAACAACCCTTCTCGACCATGCGCCGAGCCTTCATATATGAAATAACTCTACCGGAAGAATGACTAGGAGTCCCTCTCCACTCCAATCGAGGTACTCCTGGTAAGGACAAGGTCACAGTCTTGGCATGACAGTCCAGAATAGCATGGTAGGGAGATAACCAATCCATCCTCAAGATGACATCGAAATCAACCATATCAAGAAGCAAGAGATCTACATGAATCTCCAGACCACCAATAACCACTAAGCATGAATGGTAGACTCGATCTACCATAATAGAATCACCCACCACTGTAGTCACATATACAGGAGTACTCAGGGAATCACGGGGCATAATCAGATAAGGAGAAAAATATGAAGACACATAGGAGAATATAGACCCCGGATCAAACAAAATGGTAGCATCTCTACTACAAGCTGATATCGTACCTGTAATAACTACATCCGAGGCCTCAACCTCAGGCCTGGCAGGAATAGCATAGCATCGGGGCGGAGCCCCTCCAACCTGAACATCTCTGGGTCGACCTACTACAGGCTGACCTCTACCTCTCATAGCCTGCGCTCCACCTCTAACTGTCTGGCCTCCACCTCTAGCACCTCGACCTACACCCCTAGCCGGCTGAGGGGGTGGGGGTGCAACTGGTGCGGGAATTATAGCACGAGAACCCTGACGCTGAGAACTACTAGAAGCTCGAGGCAAAACCTGGAAATGTGCCCCATACCACCGCAAGTGAAACAAGATCTTGGCTGCTGCGACTGATGGCCCTGAAACTGTCCTTGTCGACCAGAATAACCACCCTGGAAGCTCTGAAGCAGCGGTGCACTGATAGGAGTTAGTGGTGCACTACAGGATACTTGAAGTGCCGACTGGAAGGGTCTAGGAGGATGACCTCTGCCAAAGGAATCTCTGCCCCCAGTCAAAGCACCACTGAATCGGCCAAAATGATGAGGTCTCTTGTCAGACCCCTAACCACTGCCCTATGATAAGACCATATCAATACGCCTGGCCACATTGGACGCCTCCTAGAACGAAATATCAGTACCGGTCTCTCTGTCCATATGGAGTCTAATGGGCTGAGCTAGCCCCTCGATAAACCTCCTCACCCTCTCTCGATCTGTGGGGAGTATCATGATAGCATGCCGGGCCAAAGTGATAAATCGAGTCTCATACTGGTGACTGACATAGAGCCCTACTGGAGACATTCAAACTGCCTCCGAAGATCCTCTCTTTGAGTAACTGGTAGAAACTTCTCCAAATACAACTCGGAGAACTGAGCCCAAGACAACGGCGAAGATCCAACTGGCCTGGTCAAGCAAAGATCCCACCACCATGTCTTGGCGGTACCAGAAAGACGGAACGTAGCAAAATCGACCCCATTGGTCTCCACAATCTCCATGTTCCGAAGAACCTCATAGCAACTGTCTAAGAAAATCCTGGGGGTCCTCTGATGGTGCACCAGTAAGTGTAGTAGAAAATAGCTTGGTGAACCGATCCAATCTCCACAAAGCATTGGCAGACATGGCTGCCCCCTCAACTGTCTGTGCCACAATACCCGACTGAGCTACTCCAGCGGTCTGAGGTGTTGGAGTTTGGAACTGAGTGGACAACTGCTCTGGTGTGCGAGTAGCAGGAGTCTGGGCCCCTCCCCCAGCCTGAGAGACGGCTGTTGTAGTAGGAAGAAGACCAGCCTGAGCCACGCTCTCCATAAGGCCCACTAAGCGGACCAGAGCGTCCTGAAGAATCGGGGTGGCAATGAACCCCTCTGGGACCTGAGCTGGTCCGACCAGAACTGTCTGAGCAGGAACCTCACCGGAAAAGTCTACATGTGGGTCCACTACTGGGGCTGCTGCTCTGGGCTGAGCCCTGCCTCTGCCTCGGCCTCTCGCACGGCCTCGGCCTCATCCTCGGCCCCTCGTAGGAGCTGCAACTAGAGGATCGGGCTGCTGATCGGTAGATGAGGAAGCACTCGTTCTCACCATCTGCGAGAGAGTAGAATAGAAACTCAGTTAGCATTTAGAACTCAAATAGCACGACAGAGAAGAAAAGATGTGAAGTTATTCCTAACTTTGCAGCCTCTGGGGATAAGTACATACGTCTCCGTACCGATCTCTCAGACTCTACCAAGTTTGTCTATGAATTGTGAGACCTAGGCAACCTAGTGCTCTGATACCAACTTGTCACGAGCTGAAATCCCACCGTCGAGTAGGGGTGGGCATAAAATCTGAAAAATCGAATTCTGAATCGAACCGAACCGAATTAATTTGGTATTTCGGTTTCGGGTTTTTCGGTTTTTCGATTTATTTTGGTACAAATATTTCGGTATTTCGGTTCAGTATACGGTATTGGGTTTTTGATATACCAAAATAGTTTAGTCCAAGCCCAACTTTATTTTTATTTTTTAGCCCAATAACTTTAAGCCCACACCTCAAAAGTCCAAAACTCCTACTTCTTTAGGATAAAGTATGGCTTTATAGTAGAGGCATAAAAGGAACTGTTGCTTTTTACGTGTAAGTTGTAATACTTTTTTTTACACACAACAGACATGTTTATTTGAAACAATGGAACAAAAAACACACGATAACTCAAAATGGAGATTCATAGGGCTTCTGGTGGAACACCAAAAAACCAGACTAGTTCAGAATTTGAACATCAGCATTGCAAATCCGAACGACACACAGCTTGGACATCAAGTCCTTTATTCTGAAAAACATAAACAAACGACGCAGACACTGACACTGACACTGACACTAACAGACACGAACACTGAAACAAAAACAACACGGCCCTCAAGACACTACTCATTTTCCTCGTTCTCTTCCTCCTTCCAGCAGCCTTTTAGAACGGACTTGGGAGATCCACAGAAAGGAGTCCTAGTGAACTTCTGGTAGACAATGGAACCAACCTTGCCAAATTCTTCTGGACTCCACTCAGCAAGAGAGTAGCCTTTCACATCAACAGAGCAAACACGCTCCAGTAACTTGGTAGCAACATCATCATGCAAATCTGATACTTAGGTGCAACTTTTTCTCTTGTATTAGCCAATGGTATTATAAGATGCTTCCTTGCATTGCCCCGTGTTTAGTCAAATGCTAGTAAATAATAATAGTTGTATTAGTTTCAAAAGTTGAAACGTATCTTTTCAACCCGAAGAGCTACAGATTTGAATAGGCACAAGCCTTATAACATAGATTTGATTTAAACCGAAACCATACTGAACCAAAATAAGAAATATCGAACCGTACCGAACCAAAATAAGAAATACCGAACCGTACTGAAATATTTTGGTACGGTATTTGGTATACACAATTGATAAACCGAATACTGAAATACCGAACCGAAATACCGAATGCCCACCCCTACCGGCGGGACCGTGATGGCGTCTAACGTTAAACCCGCTAGACAAGCCAACGTTCCGGTTAATATAACTTTTTTCTTTATTATTAGGCATTTAAAAGAAAAGCGATAAGCGATCACAAGTCCAACTAATAGTACGGAAGCTATGAAATATAACAACTTAAATATTTGATATTACAAAATCCTTAGTAACACCCCAGAACTGGTACCACAAATCCACGGACTATCTAAGAATGCTCAAAACAAAGTCTGAATGAACAATACATTGTCTCAGAATTACAAAGGAAAAGACAAAAAAAGGAGATAAGATAGGAGGAGACGCCAAGGCCTGCGGACGCCTGCAGGACTACCTCAGTGTCGCATGTGGACTGAAGGATACTCCCTCGATCAGTGTCCACTGGGTCCGGTACCGTAATCTACACAACATAAAGAAGTGCAGGTGTAGCATCAGTACAACCGACCCCATGTACTGAGTAAGTGTCGAGCCTAACCCCGGCGAAGTAGTGACGAGGCTAGGACATGCCAAATAACAAATATCTGTGCAGGTCAATAATATGAAGCAGGAATAATAACAGGAAATAAACAATTAAGTGCCAAACGGGGAAAACATGCTGGGGAAAAGGAGTAACAACTATTGAAATAACGGTACATGACAACAACTGAAATACTTAAATAGTAGCAAGAACTAACAACTCTGAAAGAATAAGTAAATAGAAACGGCACGGCATGTCCCCTCGTGCTATAATATCACAAAACACGGCACGAAATGTCTCCTCGTGCATGAATATCAGTAACACGGAACAGAATGTCCCCTCGTGCATAAATAAACAACATCACGGCACGGAATGTCCCCTCGTGCATAAATAATCAACAACACGGCACATAATGTCCCCTCGTGCATAAATAATCATAAACATGGTACGGAATGTCCCCTCGTACATAAATAAACAACATCACGGCACGGAATGTCCCCTCGTGCATAAATAATCAACAACACGGCACGGAATATCCTCTCGTGCATAAATAATCAACAACACGACACGGAATGTCCCCTCGTGCATAAATAATCAACAACACGGCACATAATGTCCCCTCGTGCATAAATAATCATAAACATGGTACGGAATGTCCCCTCGTACATAAATAAACAATAACATGGTACGGATGTCCCCTCGTGCATAAATATAGTAAAACAACAATTGACAGAACATCAGCAATAAGAAACCTTAAATACACAGGAATAATCAACAAAAGTAATACCGCATCGGCAAAGGACACAACTATAACCAAACCTATACAAATATATAACTTAACAGCATATCCCTCAACCGAATCATTACTCAACAATACTCACAACTGAGAATTTCCATCAATTGAATAACTACCAAATGATATCAAATCCATAAACACAGTAAACTTCAATGAAAATCACACAATTACTCATATTCGACTCATGGGCATGCTTGACCACAACATATAGGTACTCGTCACCTCACCTATACATTGGACATGGAATAGATACGTAGCAAATATGACTCAACACCTATTCCCTCAAGCTAAGGTTAGGCCAAACACTTACCTCGATGCCACGAACTCAATTCACGCCTCAACTACCGCTTTACCTCTTGATTCCACCACCAACTCGCTCGTATCTAGCCACAAGTTACTTAATTATATCAATAAATGCTAAATGAATCAATTCTAATGCATGGAAATGAGTTTTGTAAAGTTTTCCCTCAAAGCGACCGTTGTCGCGAAGGCCTCCCCCACCGCGGACCGTACAAAGGCGACCGCGGCCGCGAAGACCCACAGCGGACCGCACCTAGTTGACGGCGGACCGCACTGGCAGGTTCAGAGACATGTACTCCTCTGAACCTGCAACAACCCTGTTCTAAGCCTAAAACATCCCCGGACCTACCCGAAACTCACCCGAGCCCTCAGTACTTCAACCCAAAGGTGCACACAACCTCGAAAACATCCTACGGACGTATACGTTTAATCAAATCACCAAAATAACATCATAAACGTCGGATTAAACTCCAAAATCAATGAATTTTCTCTAAACCTCTTTCAACATCAAATTTTGCATTTTAGATCCGAATCACTTCACACTAAGCCCGTTTCTTACCAAACTTCACAGACAACACCTATAAGTCATATCGAACATGTATCGGGCTCCGGAACCAAGATACGAGCCCGATACCACATGTTTTACATGGAATTTCATTTTCAAAATCCCTTATATTTTTCAGAAGACAATTTTCTTTAAAAATTCATTTCTCGGAATTCGATTCCGGGCACACGCCCAAGTCCCATATTTTTCTATGGACCCTCCGGAACAGTCAAATCACGGGTCCGGGTCCGTTTACCAAAAATATTGACCAAAGTCAACTTTACTCAAATTTCAATACAAAAATATCATTTTCATTCGTTTTTTTTCTCTCATAACGGCTTTCCGGCTACACGTCCGGGCTGCTCACGCAAATCGAGGTGAGATAGAAGGAGGTTCTCGTGACCTCGGAACACAAATTTAGCTAGAAATATAAGGGATGACCTTTTTGGTCATCACACGTAGACTCTCGTTTGATCTGATTTCGATCCATGCAGAAAGGCCGAAGACTTGCTACTAAGAATTTTTCCAGGATCAAATATGAAACTTATAATTTAAAGCGGAGGAATTTCATTATTCCGTATCTTTTGATGGACTTTTTACAAAACCTTATACAATATAAAATCTAAGAGTGATTTGTGCAAAATGAACCAACAAAGAATCTTTTCTTTTTTTTATTGATCTGGAGATAACGATTCTTTATAGGTAAAGAAAAAAAAATCTTTAAATGTGATCCGTCAAATGTTCTTCTAATGGACCAAAGCGATTTGTTTTGGATTCACCAAAGAGTTGGGACTAGATGACTTTTAATTAATCCACGACCGTCCCCTACAGTAAAAAAGAATTGGGGCCAAACAGATGGAGATTATCGGGACTCAATTACTCTTAATATTAGGAGGAGGGTATGTGAACAAGACAAGATTATTATTTTATAGTACAATTTCAATATTTCAATGTTCAAATAGTGTTACAAATAAGAGTGTAACTTTTATCCACGTATACATGCATGACCACGCATACTATTGAATTAAGATGATCAATAAATAGAGGAGGAAATGATTCAATATATTTTACCTAACACTCTTTCTTTTTTAGTCATTTTTAAAAGGAATATTACTTTTCTTTCTATTATTTACAATTAATTTATCTTTATAATTCTTACTTCACTCTTAGTGAATTGAGTTAAAACCACACAAAAATATATGACTTTTTTAGACGATAGGTTTAAATTCTTTTACGACTTTTTAAAATTTTGTATCGAGTCAAGCTGCCACATATTTGGACGAAGAGTCTTAATTTTTTATAATATATTTAATCCTCAGTATGTGTAAAAAATAAAAATTCTTGATAATTTTAACATAAACTAAAAGAAGAAATATTAAATCATTTTCGATCAGCAACATGTCTTGTTAATTACTCCTTCCGTCCGACTTTATTTGGCATTATTTCTATATTAATTTATTAAAAAAGATTGACGTATTACTATTTTTTATTGAGAAACTTATATAGCTATACAAATATTATATTTTATTTAAAACCAAACTTTTGAAGTTTTTGTAGTCGCACATATTATAATATATTTAAGATCATAAATTTTATAAGTCATACTGCTTTATTAAATATGCCAAATCAAAATTATAATAAACAAAGTGAAACAGAAGAAATCAAACGAGTACTCATCAAGAGTTTCAAACAACGAGTACGTCACAACTCAGAAGGATTCTCTTTACTTTCCGTGCGTTCCATCAAATTACGACTGTATCCTTTGTTCATATGAAAGGCCGAAATACTAATGACGAATTGAAAATTAGGGACAAAACCCGTAGTGCCATTAATAGTATCCATTTTCTTTTTTCTTTTTTCTTTTGGCTGAATAACACGTCTTTTCGAGCTGATGTGAGGCTATTTCGTATTCTAATCCTTATGAATTAATAATTGTTTTAATTTTTATTAGACAACAACTTTAATTTCAATCTTGGAGCTCTAATATAAACTAAGTTGAGTACTTTTATAAACATTCATGGAATATTTAAAATTTTAATATTTCTTTTGAGAAATATATTGGATCATGTATGTTATTGGTGTTATAACTCTGTATTTGTAAAACAATTCTGGAAATAATAAAATAAATAAACAGAAATG
>ML273826.1:7610-28236 GCA_005239495.1 Nicotiana undulata | reverse complement strand
CATGTTTCCTATTTAGGCGACTATTGAGTTGCGAAACCGATTTTAAGCCTTTGCTTAATTAGTATTTATACATTATGATATGTTTTGGGCTGTAAGCCGTGTTTGGGGCCTAGTGCCGACTTGTTTACCCTTCGGGGGTTATGTTTTACTATTTTCCTCACTGATATGTTGTGATTTTCACTTTGTCTTTTCTGTGAAATTATTTTGACAATCAGAGTATTTTGATACTACTTCTTTAAAATGAAATACTGTTTTTGGGTCGAGAACCCTGTATATTATGGCATGAAGGGCAAATTGAGAGTGTCTGATTGAGTGAGGCTGCTGGCCTATATTGTGAGGATGATATTATATGAGTGAGGCTGCAGGCCTATATTGTGTGTGAATTATGCCATGCTATGACTTGTTATTGCGCTTGGGCTGTAGGAGCCCATCCGGAGTCTGTAACACACCCCCAGTGAGCACCGGTACTGATTGAGTGATGCCCGCGGGGCTTATGAAGAGTGATTGTGAGGTTGTCTGATGGGTAGAGTGACTGTGAGGTTGCCTGATGGGCAGAGTGATTGTGAGGTTGCGTGATGGGCAGAGTGATTGTGAGGTTGCGTGATGGGCAGAGTGATTGTGAGATTGCCTGATGGGAAGAATGATTGTGAGATTGCCTGATGGGCAGAGTGATTGTGAGGATGCCTGATGGGCTGATACTGAAAAATATTGTTACAAGAAATGATTATGGCCCGAGAGGCAGTTTTATGAAAGGTTTTACTGAGTTTTCAAACTATGATTTACTTCGTTTTCGCACTGGTTTTACAGAGAATTTTACTAAGATATATTGATATTGCACTTGTTTCAAAGGTTTTCTAGAAACTGATTTCGAACTCATTATGAATGCTACGTGGTGACTTGGTGTTTCACTGGTTTGTGGAATTGTGTACATGTTCTGTGTGTTTATATTACTCATACTGTGATTTATTTTTATTACTACTGAATTGGCGTACTCATAAAGGCTCCCTGTGACACTGTGCACAGATCCAGGTACGAGCTCGCAGCAGTAGCTGACGCAGGTTCGTTAGCAGCATTCACGGGATTTCGAGGTAGCTGTCCAGCATTCACAGCTTCTCCATTTCCCTTCCTTATTATGTTTTAGCTCTTGATTTAGAGACTTATATTATAGTTTTAGTAGAGTTAGATTTAATTATTCTTAGATGCTCATGACTATTGACTCCAGTTCTTGGGAGGTTTGTTAGATTATTATTGGGGGCGTTAGACCTATATAAATTATTCTTTATTGAGTTGCTGTTTATTTTGCATTGTGAACTGTTAAATGAGAACAAGTGCGTAGTAATGTGATGGTTGGCTAGATTAGTTCCACGATAGGCGCCATCACAGCCTGTTAGGATTTGGGGTCGTGACACTTTCTGAGTAAACCTTTTTGCTACAAGCCTTGCTTAAAAGTTTGCACTTTTCCATCTTCACCTCTTTTTTTCTTATAGATCCACTTGCATCCAGTGTGTTTAACCCCATCAGGTGATTTTACGAGATCCCAGACTTGATTAGAGTACATAGACCCCATCTCTGATTTCATAGCAGTAACCCACTTATCATCATCTTTACCATGAAGTGCTTGATCGTAATTGACAGGTTCGGAAATTGGCTCCTCAGGGATCATATCATAAGATTCTCCCAAGAGCGTGTAACGAAATGGATTTCTTATTTCTCTCCCACTACGACTACGCATTACATCAGTTGCAACTACACCATTATGATCTTGTTGTTGAACCACATCATTATCAGGAACCTGAGTCTCCATGCTATCCATAGGGATATCAACGACTTCATCATATTGTGCAGTTTTCTCAACATAACTCCCACTACTTTGTGGTTGTATGACTTCAAGCACTTGTTCTTGTGGGACATCAAGTCTATTGACATGTATCCCACTACTAAAATGCAATGGCATGTCAAAATCGACTTTCGGGGTTTGCATTTGGTCGATTTGTTTTTCAGATGATTGAGTTTTCATTCCTTTTCTAAGTTCCTATAAAACAAGTTTACTTCTAGGAACATAGTTCATCAAATAGTCCTCTTCAAGAAACTTGGAATTTGTGCTAACAATTACCTTCTTTTCTTTAGGACAATAGAATAAACCGCCTTTCGTCCTTTTTGGATAGCCCACAACGCATATACATCCATCCGCGCCTCCAACTTATCTGTTTTCCCGTTTTAGCACATGTGTCGGACAACCCAAAATCGAATATGTCGCAGACGAGGCTTGTGCCCAGTCCACAATTCTGTAGGGGTCAAGGGTACTAAGTTTGAAGGAACTAAATTCAGAACGTATTTTGCTGTTTCTAAGGCATGTCCCCAAAATGACGAAGGCAAACTAGAATAACTCACTATTGATCTAACAATTTCCATAAAGCTACATCATTTTGTTGTGGTGTTCTACGTGCAGATAATTGAGATCACATTCTGATTAGTAACTATTAAATTCCGCAGAGAGGTACTACCCTCACGATCAGATCATAGTGTCTTGATATATTTACTATGTCACTTTTCGGTCTCTATCTTAAATTCTTTGAACTTTTCAAAATATTCAGACTTTCAACACAACAAATAAATATATCCATACTTTGAGTAATAATCTGTGAAAGTCAAAAAATACTCAAAACCACATCTTTCTTGGACATTCATTGGACCACACAAATCAGAATGAATTAAATCAAATTTATCACTTGCTTGATTTCCTCTTTAGGGGAAATTTCATTTTGTCATATTTCCTTCTAAACAAGATTCACAAGTTGGTAGTGCCTCCACTTTTAATGAACTTAAAGGGTTATCCTTAACTAACCTTGAAATTCTGTTTAGATTTATATGACCCAAACACAAGTGCCATAAATATGTTTCACTTAATTTAGAAGAACGTTTTCTCTTATGATGGAGTCCAGTACACTACTATATATACTTAAAATTCCCAAGACAATATCGGGAGTACCCATTTTATGTCATATGTAACTAGATCGTCAAACTCTTTCCCGCTATACCCAACCGATTCTCAAGTACAAAAGGTATAGCATTACATTTTAACAGACAGATGAAAGCTAGGTCTCTACTCCTTCTTCATGAGGAAAAAAAGCCTTGTTATCATCTAGATCAATGTAAGGTGCATAGCGGTGTAGAGTCCAACTAAGACTTCCATGAAAGGTCTCATTCATCTTGATTGAGGAGTTTCTTACTGACCGCTAAACCTGCTCCTTCTGAGAATGGTTTTACCCCGCTCCTCAATCTTATTTTGTTTTTGATCCTGCTTCAGATTCTATTTCAGTTGTGGAAACAAGCCCCTATTCCTATCGGTTAAGTAGCCCAAGCTCCTTAAGTATTGTCCCCTCTCCTATGAAAGAAAGAGGTTGATGCACCATATAAATTCAGTTCTTTAGGTTGTAACGGTTAAGGAATAGAATCAACCATAAATAGAACATTAATCAATATAGTCGAAGAGAGATAAAATTTATTATGACTAATAAAATATTTATCAATATCATGAAAATTAATATCATAACCATCTCTCGTAGTGCTAGAAATCAAAATTAAATGCTTTCTAACGGAAGGAACATATAACGTGTCCTTTAAATCTAATACTCTATTACCACCAAACGAAATACTAATATTTCTTACTGCTAAAGTTGGGGCTGCCGAACCATCTGCTTGATAAACATTGATTTCTACTCGAAACCCCTACAAATAAGTGCAGACACGATTAGTGGCCCCCGAATCTACACACCATGACTTTGTAGAGACATTCGCTAAAAGAGTTTCAATGGCAAGTAGATTTAAATCAACTGGCTTACTATTCATCTTGGCCAGATAAGCCGGACATTTCTTCTTATGATGCCCAGGCTTCTTGCCATGATAACACTTGCCCTTAGGACTTTTCACACCAGCATTTGCGTCACCAACAGAGGGGTTTTGAGCCTTTTTCTTCTTCAGCCCGCCTCTCTGCTTAGAAGAAGAACCTATCTCAAAATTCAGTGCCACTGGAGGAGCTTGTTGCTTGATAATATTCTTTGCCGACTGTAACTCATTCAACAATTTCGCAAGTGACAAATTCATTTTTTCTTATTATAATTCAGGCGAAATTGCTAAAAACTATCAGGCAGAGTCTGCAGGATCATCTCAACATGCGTATCCTTATCAATGTTAGCTCTAAGGACCTCCAGCTCATTCAAAAGACTCATCATCTTCAGAATATGGTTCCTAACAGATGAACCTTCAATCATTTTGGTGCCCAGAAGAGCTTTCATGGCAATCTACTTTGCCACACGATTCTGATATCCAAACATCTATTTGAGATTTTCCAGATAAGCAGACTCCATTAACTGATGCTAATGTTGCAGAATATTTGACATAGATTCCAGAATATAACACCATGGCATCTCATCAGCCTTAACTCATTTTTGGTAAGCTTTCTATTTATCATCTGTAGCATCATCTCCAGGTTTTTATGGACACACCTCATCGAGCACAAATTTGTACTGTTCAATAATTAGGACAATATCCGAGTTTCATTTCCAATCAACATAATCCGGACCCTCAAGTTTGTTTTGATTAAGAATAACAGTAAGGGGATTGAAAGCAGTCATGGTTAATCTAAGAGACAATTAAATAAATATATTAAAATCAGTCATGTTTTATTAAATATTAAAATTTAAAACACACTACATACATATGATCCATGCACATTGAACAATAAGTTTCGATGAAAAAGAGCTCTTGCAATATACATATGTAATGACAGATTATTCACTCCATAAATTTAAACAAGCCTTACTCAGATGGAGAGTAGACTATTAATTTAAGTCAAGCGAATATCAACATTCAATATACTAGTCCTATTGAACCAGCATGCATACTCGGATGGAGAATAAATACAAATAATCAAAAATTAGTGTTACCTAATGATTATCTACAATAAGTTTATCTAATATGGAAGAATACCTACGTCAACGTGTAAAATTATTATATCACCAGAATTCAACCTTGGAGTCCATAGGAAACGATCCCTACCACAAGTGGATTAAAACAACTTAAAAAAATAATTTGAAAAAATTCCAGAAAATTAGAACAATGCCTAAAACACCATCTAAACGACCCCGAAAGCCCGAAAAATGATTTACGTCATGAGCAAAGCTGATGTGTATTGATCACTGGGTCGTTTTGCATGGACATGCCATATTTAGGGTCAATCGGAGTCTATCAACAGATTGACCTCCAATTTTTTGGCCAATTCGGCCAAATAGTAGCTTTTGCATTTTTCTCGGATTAACAAATTTTTTAGATTATTCTAATCAAATATCATCACCAATAAGAAGGTATTAATATTCATGTCCAAAACAGTGCAATTTTACAGAAAAACAATCTTTGCATGTAATTCAAAACATGCATATTTACATGATGCTCCTTTTCATATTCATCCTAATAATATAATTGGATGTAAACTCTGATACTAATTGATGGATTATATATCGCAGCGAAAGCAATTTTAGTATCATATTCACGTATAAATTAAATAATTAACACATACAGAGATTATACGAGTTACCTCTTAAAGCGTGAACAAAGCAGATTAACTCGGTCTCCAATTCTAGAGTAGCAAGACCGCGATCTCAGCAAAACATTTCACATTCTTCTACTGTGTTACCTAAATAATATCCGGAAAGAGAGAATTTCGAGTGAGAGAAATTCTATGGCATAAAATGAGTAAAAAAACGGCCAGCCTTTGTGATGACCCAAGGGGTCATTTTATGAATTTAGACTTCGTTCTAGGCTTAATAGCCCTAAAAAGATTAATTTTAACTACCTCAATTTGCGTGCGCAGTCCAGGCAGAAAACTTTTATGTGAAAATATTATAAATAATAATTTTTAGAATTAAAAATTTTGTTTTAGTTGACTTGAGTCAATATTTTGAGTAAACGGACTCGGATCTGTGTTTTGACTTTCCCGAGAGGCCAGCAGTAAAATATGGGACTTGGCGTATGCCCGAAATTGAATTTCGAGGTCCCAAGACTTAGAAATCAATTTTTGAAAGAAATTATTTCGCTGAATTATTAATAAAATAAATAAATGAATTAACGTTTGAAACCGTTGGTATCTGGACCGTATTTTGGTTCCGGAACTCGATACATATTTGTTATGATACTTAAGCCTTGTCTACGAAATTTGGTGAGAATCAAAATTTATTTGACGTGATTCGGACGTCCGGTTGATAAATAGCGAACTTTAAGTGTTCTTGAGAAAAATAATAAGTTTTGAGGTTTAATTCATAGTTTTACATGTTATTTTCATGATTTGATCGCACGGGCAAGTCTGTATGATGCTTTTAGACTTTCTTGCATGTTTGGTTTAGAGCCCCGAGGGCTCGGGTGAGTTTCAAATAGGTTTGGGCTGTGTTACGCTCGTTCTTTCTTATGCTTCGACGTCGTTTCTTCAAGCATAAATGGTATCATATTGGACAAATGAGTTCCGATTTATGTTTTGAATGAAGTATTAGATCCGTATCGTAATTACATACCCGTAGCAAAAAGAATCATCGAATTTGGACATTGTATGAGGATTTTATGGTCATTTTACTAAGATTGTCAGATTTTTCAGGTTAATTATGAAATTGCCACTATCGGCGTATTAAAAATCTGCATTATTTGCAAATATTAAAACCTACATATCTCCTTCATTATAAGGTCAAATTGAGTGATTCAAAAGCCTAACCTGACTATAATTTCACAAGAAATCCATTAAAGACATAAAAATCGAGTTTCGGGATCGTTTGGCATGAGAAACGAGGCAGAATAGCTGGCAGAAATATATATATTGTAACGACCCGGTCGGTCGTTACATAGAACCTGCATTATAATTGTTGTTATGTGCTTGTTATAGATTGGTTATATTGTTATTGATGTGTTAGAGTTGGTAGGATTGAAATCAGAATGGTTGTAGTGAGAATTTAGTCATTCAGCCTTTAAAAATAGCCTTAAAATGGGAAAAATCAACTAAGAGTTGACTTATTGGTAAACGACCTCAGAATACTGATTTTATGGTTCGAATAGCTTTGTTAGGTGATTTGGGACTTAGGAGTGTGTTTGGAATATTTTTGTGATGTCTGGTGTAGAATTAGGCTTGAATTAGCGAAAGTTAGTTTTTGGCGATTTCCGGTCGGCAGTGGAAAATAGGCTATCGGGGTCGGAATGGAATTTCGACAATTGGAACAGGTTCGTAATGTCATTTTGGATGTGTCTGCAAATTTTTAGGTCAATCGAAGTTGTTTTGGGTAGTTTCGGCATCGTTGGTGGAATTTAGAAATTTCAATGTTCATAGGTTTGAATTCGATGAATTTTTGGGGTTTTAATGTCGTTTTTGATGTTTCGAAGACTCGGCTAAGTTTGAACGATCATTTAGTATGTATTGGTATGTTTGGTTTAGGTCCCGAGGGCTTCGGGTATGTTTCGGGTGGTCAACTGACCAACGTTTGGCTTAAAGACTGGGCAGATTTTCTGGTGTTTTTTTCATCTGGTTTTCTCTTCCGCGATCGCATAAGTAGTCCTGCGATCGCGTAGGCTTAGCAATGTGTGGGTCGAAGTTGTTCTTCGCGATCGCAATAGATGGGTCGCGATCGCGTGGGCTGAGAAGGTTTTTCAATGCGATCGCGTGAGGGAGTCCGCGATCGCGTAGAGTTTCTGAGGCGCATGTGGTAGGAGGATGCTGTGCATCGCGATCGCGTGAGTTTGGACCAAGATGAATCGCAATCGCGGGGGAGATGTTGAGATAGCGTAGGGTTAAAATCAGGGGCTGTTGAGTTACTCTCCGCGACCACGACAGGATGTCTGCGAAGGATGTCTGCGATCACGTAGAAGGAAATCGCTGGGCAGAAACTTTAAGTTAAAAAACAAGGGTTTTTAGCCATTTTTCAAAACTCCATTAGAGAGCTCGGGAGAATGGAGATTTTGGAGATATTTTTAGTGGGAGTCTCGTGGTAAGTATTCCTTGATCGTTTTTGGCCTAATTTCACGAATTAGTATTGATTATTTCCATGCAATTTGTGGAATCAAAGAACGATTTGAGAAAAATGGGAAGAAAAGTTGGGAGCCTCTTTTGATGATTTGAAGGGGTAATTGTTGTTGGATTTTGGTAAATTTGATATGGGTAGACTCGAGTGAAGATAAGGATTTCAGTTTTGTAATTTTTTCCGAAATCCGAGACGTGGGCCGGGAGTCGGGTTTGGCCAATTTCGGGATTTTTGAGTATTCTTGATAAATTTTGATTGGGATTCACCTCTTAGCATATAATAATGATGTACACTTGATTGTTGGTAGATTTGGAGCGCTTGGAGGTCGAATTTCGAGGCAAGGGCACTGCGGAGTAGTGTTTTAGCCGGCTTTGAGGTACGTAACGTCTTCAACCTTGGAACTGAGAGTTCAGAACCCCAAATTATCTGATAATTGATGTTAATTAAGGTGACGCACTTGCCAAGTGACGGGCATGCGGGCGTTCACCAAATGTTTGTAGCCTGGCTCATCCCATGGCATTGTCTAATAGTTGATTCATACTGATACTTGTACTGCGAAGGCGTAGATTTCCTTGAACATATTAGAAATCATGATAAGCGTAATTGCTAAGGCTTCATGCCAATGTGTTTAGACTGAAACGGTCAATTGTTGCTGTCTCTATCTGTAGTTATTTACTATCATGCACTCAGTCCTGTTATAGCATACATCTTAATGCCTCAGTCTCAACATTTGTTAGTTATATTGCATTATCATTGTTAGGGCTGAATTATACATATTTGAGAGCATTGTGAGTGAGACTTGAAAGTATTGACTGAGTGAGGCATAAAGCCAGATTTTTGAGACAGTTATGAGATCGGACTGCACATCGCAGCGATCCTTGAATCATACCTTCGTTGGTTTGATATAGCGCTTGGGCTTATAGGAGCTCTTCCGGAGTCTTTACACGCCCAGTGAGCGCACAGATATTGAGGGATGGATCTTCCCTGGAGATGGATCTTGTCCGAGTGATATGTTCCGGAGATGGATCTTCTCCGTGGTGTCTTGTTCCGGAGATGGATCTTCTCCGTGGGGCTGGATTGGCCTTTTTGTCAGTACTGAGGGACTATGTCACTGTGTTTATCCATATTCTGGGATGGAGTTTCCCTGGGCCCGATGGCCAATTCGAGTACTGAGTGGACTTCCTTATGAGAGTTTGAACACTGTATACATAGCATTTCTGATTTACACGAACTTATGCAAGTTTACAAACATAACTTAGTGCATTTTGCTTACTTTCTACTCTATTACTGTCATGTTCAAACTATATGCTGTTGTTCGAATTATCGGAGGTTTAGTTTGTCACTACCTCTCAGCCCATAGGTTATTTTTGTTACTTATTGAGTTGGTGTACTCACGTTATACCCTGCACCTTGTGTGCAGATCCAGGTACATTGAGATCCAGCTCTGGTCAGTGAGTCGCAGCAGTTTCATCGGAGTTGACGAGGTAGCAGCTGGCGACCGTGATCTCGTCATCTCTTCTCTTTTTCTACGTATCGTATTACTTTTAGACTATGTTGATCATTTCCCCTTCTTTTGGGTCTTGTTTATGTAATAGTAGCTCATGACTGCGTGACACCGGATCCGAGGCTGTAGTATTTAAATTTTATTTTCCTTCCTTAAATTGTTTGCAAATTATGAATTTCAACTATTAATTATTTGGATTTATTAAAAATGACCATTTTCTCCAATAACTGAACCTAGAAGCGTTATAGTTAGGTGGCTGGCCTGGTTCCACGACAGGCGCCATCACGACTCCGAAATTGGGTCGTGACAAGTTGGTATCAGAGCCCTAGGTTGAATAGGTCTCACCAGTCATGAGCAGGTTTAGTAGAGTCTTGCGGATCGGTACGGAGACGTCTGTACTTATCTTTGAGAAGCCATAGAACCCTTAGGAAAATTCCACATTTTTGAATTCTGTCGTGCGACTCTGTTGAACTCGGGAACTAAACTTCTGTTGTTTTCATTCTCTCAATGATGGTGAGGATTCGTGCTACCGGTAGTGGTGATGAGACACCAGCAGGACCAGCTAGAGGCTGAGGCCATGGCCGGGGCCGGGGCAGAGGGAGGGGTGCAGCCCGCACAGCAGCCGGGGCAGAACCTGTGGACCTTCTCGCTCAGGATCAGATCCCCGCAGCTGAGATTCCAGCGGGGCAGGCTCAGGCACCAGCAGTGCCCATAGTGATTCCGGGTCTTCAGGAGACCCTAGCTCAAATTTTGACGATGTGCACCAGCTTGGCACAAGCCGTTACGATGTCCACTACTGCTACTACTTCTAAGGCCGGGGGAGGCATTCAGACTCCAGCTGCCCGGACACCTGGGCAGGTCACCCAGGGACTTCAGACACTTGGGGAAGTTCCAGTGCAGCCTATTTCTCTGGTAAAGGATTATGTGGTCCCAACTTTAGCTGATGATGAGCAGCGTAGGTTGGAGAGGTTCAGTAGACTCCAGCCTCCGACTTTTAGTGGTACAGAGGGCGAGGATGCCCAGTCCTTCTTGGACAAGTGTCAGAGGATACTACGCACAACAGGGATACTAGGGCCAGCAGAGTCCCATTTACTACTTTCCAGTTCTCAGGAGCTGCACTTGCTTGGTGGGAGGCCTATGAGAGGCGTAGACCCGCTGATGCAGCGCCCCTTACATGGCACCAGTTCTCCATTCTCTTTTTTGATAAGTATATACTATAGTCTCGCAGAGAGTTCGAGCAGTTGCGTCAGGGAGACATGACCGTGACGCAGTATGAGATGAGGTTCTCTGAGTTAGCCTGTCATGCCATCTGGCTAGTTCCCATAGAAATAGAGAGGATCCGGAGGTTTGTTGATGGTCTTACTTATCAGTTACAGATCTTTCTGACCAGGGAAAGGGTATCTGGGGCTTCTTTTGAGGAGGTAGTTGACATAGCTAGGGAGATTGAGTTAGTGCGCCGCCAGGAGCGTGTTGAGAGGGAGGCCAAGAGGCCTCGAGGATCTGGCAGTATTGTGGTGTTCACTCTGGAGGTCAGACTCAGTATAGCAGAGGTTGTCCGTTCAGACCTCCTCAGCCAGCTCGTCCAGTTTACAGTGGTACTTCATCTGGACACGGCCCTCGTAGTTTTCATCCAGGTCGTTCATCATTCAGTGCACTTCTAGCCCAGAGCTCATCCAGGCCACAGTCAGTTCAGGGTTCTTCAGCACATGGCTCTTCTAGAAGCTACTCTGGTTCCCTTCAGTCCCCATCGTCTTTTGCTGAGAGAGGTTGTTTCGAGTGTGGGGATCCAGGGCACATCAAGAGGTATTGTCCCCGCCTTTCTAGTAGTTCTTATCAGCAGAGGAGCCAGCCTCCAGCTTCAGCACCAGTTTCTACACCACCCTCCCAGGCAGCCAGGGGTGGGGGTCAGTCAGTCCGAGGCCGCCCTAGAGGGGGAGGTCGATCAGCTGGAGGACAGGCCCGTTTCTATGCACTTTCGGCCAGACCAGATGCCATAGCTTCAGATGCAGTGATTACAAGTATTATTTCTGTCTGTCACCGAGATGCTTCGGTATTGTTTGATTCTGGTTCTAGGTATTCATATGTTTCATCATATTTTGCACATTTCTTGGATATGCCCCATGAGTCTTTGAATTCACATGTTCATGTGTCGACTCCGGTGGGGGATACTGTTGTGGTGGACCGGGTGTACTTGTCTTGTGTCATATTTATTGGGGGTCTGGAGACCCGGGTAGATTTATTATTGCTTAGCATGTTTGACTTCGATGTGATATTGGGCATGGATTGGCTGTCTCCGTGCCATGCTGTTCTTGACTGTCACGCCAAGACCGTGACCTTAGCCATGTCAGGATTACCGAGGATTGAATGTAGAGGTTCGGTGGAGTATGCGCCTAGTAGGGTGATTTCCTATCTGAAGGCTCAATGTATGATTGGGAAGGGAATGTGAGTCTTATCTGGCCTTTGTGAGGGATGTTAGTAGTGAGACTCCTTCTATTGTTTCTATTCCTGTGGTCCGTGAGTTATCGGATGTATTCCCTGCAGACCTGCCAGGCATGCCACCTGATAGGGACATTGACTTGGGTATTGACTTGTTGCCAGATACCCAGCCTATCTCTATTCCGCCTTACCGCATGGCCCCAACAGAGTTGAAGGAATTGAAGGAGCAGTTTCAGAAACTCCTTGATAAGGGGTTCATTCGGCCTAGTGTATCACCCTGGGGTGCACCGGTGTTGTTCGTAAAAAAGAAGAATGGTTCTATGCGCATGTGCATTGACTACAGGTAGCTGAATAAGGTTACAGTGAAGAAGCGGTATCCTTTGCCTCGCGTTAATGACTTATTTGATCAGCTTCAGGAAGCTAAGGTTTTCTCCAAGATTGACTTGAGATCGGGGTATCACCAGTTGAAGATTCGGGATTCTGATATTCTGAAGACTGCTTTCAGGACCAGATACTGTCACTATGTGTTTTTGGTTATGTCTTTTGGGCTGACCAATGCCCCAACCGAGTTCATGCACTTGATGAACAGCGTGTTTTAGCCTTACCTTGATTCGTTCGTTATTGTGTTCATTGACGACATCCCGGTGTATTCTCGTAGCCAGGAGGAGCACGCTCAACATTTGCGGGTTGTGTTGCAGAGGTTGAGAGAGGAGAAACTTTATGCAAAGTTCTCCAAGTGTGAGTTATGGCTTAGTTCGGTATCTTTCTTGGGTCACGCGGTGTCTAGTGAGGGTATTCAGGTGGACCCGAAGAAGATAGAGGCGGTGCAGAGTTGGCCCAGACCGTCCTCAGCTACGGAGATTAGGAGTTTTCTTGGCTTGGCGGGTTATTACCGTCGCTTTGTGGAGGGATTCTCCTTTATTGCTTCACTACTGACCAGATTGACCTAGAAGGGTGCTCCATTCAGATGGTCCGACGAGTGTGAGGAGAGATTTCAGAAGCTCAAGTCCGCTTTGACCACAACTCCGGTATTAGTTTTACCTACTGGTTCGGGTTCTTACACAGTCTATTGTGATGCTTCTAGGGTTGGCTTGGGAGAGGTTTTGATGCAGGACAGTAGGGTGATTGCCTACGCGTCCAGACATTTGAAAGTGCACGAGAAGAATTATCCAGTGCACGATCTTGAGCTAGATGCTATTGTTAATGCTTTGAAGATTTGGCGTCATTATTTATATGGGGTTTAGTGTGAGATATTTACTGACCATCGCAGTTTGCAGTATCTGCTAAGGCAAAAGGATTTGAATTTTGCGTCAGAGGAGATGGTTGGAGCTTCTCAAGGATTATGACCTCACTATTCTGTATCACCCGGGGAAGGCCAATGTAGTGGCCGATGCCCTGAGTTGCCGAGCTGGGAGTTTGGGAAGTCTAGCCTATCTTTCAGCAGCAGAGCGACCCTTAGCACGTGATGTTTATGCCTTAGCGGGGCAGCTTGTGAGATTGGATTTGTCAGAGCCTCCGCGGGTGTTAGCTAGCGTGGCTTCCCGGTCTTCTTTATATGATCATATTAGAGCACGCCAGTATGATGAACGTCATTTGTTGGTTCTTCAGAACAAGGTCCGTCGAGGAGATGTTAGGGATGTGACTATTGATGATGACGGGGTTATTAGGATGCAGGTCCGTATGTGTATGCCCGACGTAGATGGTCTTAGAGAGCCGATATTGGCAGAGGCCCATAGCTCACAGTATTCCATACATCCGGGTGCCGCGAAGATGTACCAGAACCTGAGACAATAGTATTGGTGGAGGCGGATGAAGAGAGATATTGTGGAGTATGTAGCACGGTGCCTCAACTGCCAGCAGGTCAAGTACGAACACCAGAGGTCAGGTGGATTGCTTCAGGAGTTAGTCATTCCGGAGTGGAAGTGGGAGCGGATCACCATGGACTTTGTAGTTGGGCTCCCACGAACTTCGAAGGGATATGATGCTATTTAGGTCGTTATGGATCGACTGACCAAGTCCGCGCACTTCATTCCTGTCAGTACTACTTATACTTCGGAGAGGTTAGCTGGTATCTACATCAGGGAGATTGTCCGGTTGCATGGAGTCCCAGTTTCTCTTATTTCCGACAAGGGCACTCAGTTCACATCTCAGTTTTGGAGGACCATGCAGGGAGGTATGGGTACTCAGGTAGAGTTGAGCACAACGTTCCATCCTCAGACCGACGGGCAGTCAGAGAAGACTATTTAGATCCTAGAGGACATGTTGCGTTCTTGTGTGATTGATTTCGGTTGTTCGTGGGATCAATTTCTTCCATTAGTGGAGTTTGCATATAATAACAGTTACCAATCCAGTATTCAGATGGAGCCGTATGAGGCTTTATATGGTAGGAGTTGTAGATCCCCGGTTGGTTGGTTTGAGCCCGGTGAGGCTAGATTGTTAGGCCCAGACTTGGTTCATGATGCATTGGAAAGGGTGAAGTTGATTCAGGAGCGACTTTGCACGGATCAGTCCAGACAGAAGAGCTATGCAGATTGAAAGGTTCGGGACGTGTCTTTCATGGAGGGTGATAAGGTACTGCTGAAGGTGTCACCCATGAAAGGTGTCATGAGGTTCGGGAAGAGGGGAAAGCTTAGTCCCCAGTTCATTGGTCCGTTTGAGGTGCTTCAGAAGGTTGGAGAGGTGGCTTATAAGCTTGCTTTGCCACCCAGCTTGTCGAGTGTTCATCCGGTGTTTCATGTGTCGATGCTCAGAAAATATGTTGGTGACCCGTCTCATGTTTTAGACTTCAGCACAATTCATCTTGAGGGGGATATGTCATATGAGGTGGAGCCAGTAGCAATTTTGGCTCGTGAGGTCAGAAGGCTGAGATCTAAAGAGATAACATCAGTGAAGGTGCAGTGGAGAGGTCAGCCAGTGGAGGAGGCTACTTGGGAGACCGAGCGGGAGATGCAGAACAAATATCCTCACTTGTTTGAGACTCCAGGTATGTTTCTAGACCCGTTCGAGGACGAACGTTTGTTTAAAAGGGGGAGAATGTAACGACTCGGTCGGTCGTTACGTAGAACCTGCATTATAATTGTTGTTATGTACTTGTTATAGATTGGTTATATTGTTATTGATGTGTTAGAGTTGGTAGGATTGAAATCAGAATGGTTGTAGTGAGAGTTTAGTCATTCAGCCTTTAAAAATAACCTTAAAATGGGAAAAATCAACTAAGAGTTGACTTATTGGTAAACGACCTCGAAATGCTGATTATATGGTTTGAATAGCTTTGTTAGGTGATTTGGGACTTAGGAGTGTGTTCGGAATATTTTTGTGATGTCTGGTGTAGAATTAGGCTTGAATTGGCGAAAGTTAATTTTTGGCGATTTCCGGTCGGCAGTGGAAAATAGGCTATCAGGGTCGGAATGGAATTTCGACAGTTGGAACAGGTTTCGTAATGTCATTTTGGATGTGTCTGAAAATTTTTAGGTCAATCGGAGTTGTTTTGGGTAGTTTCGGCATCGTTGGTGGAATTTAAAAATTTCAATGTTCATAGGTTTGAATTCGATTAATTTTTGGGGTTTTAATGTTGTTTTTGATGTTTCGAAGGCTCGACTAAGTTTGAATGATCATTTAGGATTTATTGGTATGTTTGGTTGAGGTCCCGAGGGCCTCGGGTGTGTTTCGGGTGGTCAACTGACCAACGTTTGGCTTAAAGATTGGGCAGATTTTCTGGTGTTTTTTTCATCTGGTTTTCTCTTCCGTGATCGCATAAGTAGTCCTGCGATCGCCTAGGCTTAGCAATGTGTGGGTCGAATTTTTTCTTCGCGATCGCAGTAGATGGGTCGCGATCGCGTGGGATGAGAAGGTTGTTCAGTGCGATCGCGTGAGGGAGTCCGCGATCGCGTAGAGTTTCTGAGGCGCGTGTGGTAGGAGGCTGTTGTACATCGCGATCGCGTGAAGGGGATTGCGATCGCGTGAGTTTGGACCAAGATGAATCGCGATCGCGAGGGAGATGTTGCTATCGCGTAGGGTAAAAATCAGGGGTTGTTGAGTTACTCTCCGCGATCGCGATAGGATGTCTGCGATTGCGTAGAAGGAAATCGCTGGGCAGGAACTTTAAGTTAAAAAATGAGGGTTTTTAGTCATTTTTCAAAATTCCATTAAAGAGCTCGGGAGAAGGGAGATTTTGGAGATATTTTCAGTGGGAGTCTCGTGGTAAGTATTCCTTCATCGTTTTTGGCCTAAATTCACGAATTAGTATTGATTATTTCCATATAATTTGTGGAATCAAATTAGAAATTGAGAAAAATGGGAAGAAAAGTTGGGAGACTCTTTTGATGATTTGAAGGGGTAATTGTGGTTGGATTTTGGTAAATTTGATATGGGTAGACTCAGGTGAAGATAAGGATTTCAGTTTTGTAAATTTTTTCGAATTCCGAGACGTGGGCCCAGGGGTCGGGTTTGGCCAATTTCGGGATTTTTGAGTATTCTTGATAAATTTTGATTGGGATTCACCTCTTAGCATATAATAATAATGTACACTTGATTGTTGGTAGATATGGAGCGCTCGAGGTCGAATTTCGAGGCAAGGGCACTGCGGAGTAGTGTTTTAGCCGGTTTTGAGGTAAGTAATGTTTTCAACCTTGGAACTGAGGGTTCGAAATCCCAAATTATCTGATAATTGATGTTAATTAAGGTGACGCACTTGCCAAGTGACGGGCATGCGGGCGTTCACCAAAGGTTTGTAGCCTGGCTCTTCCCATGGCATTGTCTAATGGTTGATTCACACTGATACTTGTACTGCGAAGGCGGAGATTTCCTTGAACATATTAGAAATCATGATAAGTGTAATTGCTAAGGCTTCATGCCAATGTGTTTAGACTGAAACGGTCAATTGTTGCTGTCTCTATCTGTAGTTATTTACTATCATGCACTCAGTCCTGTTGTAGCATACATCTTAATGCCTCAGTCTCAGCATTTGTTAGTTATATTGCATTATCATTGTTTGGGCTGAATTATACATATTTGAGAGCATTGTGAGTGAGACTTGAAAGTATTGACTGAGTGTGGCCTAGAGCCGGATTTTTCAGACAGTTATGAGATCGAACTGCACATCGCATCGATCCTTGAATCATACCTTCGTTCGTTTGATATAGCGCTTGGGCTTATAGGAGCCCCTCCGAAGTCTTTACACGCCCAGTGAGAGCATAGATATTGAGGGATGGATCTTCCCTGGACATGGATCTTGTCCGAGTGATATGTTCCGGAGATGGATATTCTCCGTGGGGCTGGATTGGCCTTTTTCCTCAGTACTGAGTGACTATGTCACTGTGTTTATCCATATTCTGGGATGGAGTTTCCCTGGGCCCGATGGCCAATTCGAGTAATGAGTGGACTTCTTTATGAGAGTTTGAACACTGTATACATAACATTTCTGATTTACACGAACGTATGCAAGTTTACAGACATAACTCGATGCATTTCGCTTACTTTCTACTCTATTACTGTCATGTTCAAACTATATGTTGTTTTTAGAATTATCGGAGGTTTAGTTTGTCACTACCTCTCAGCCCATAGGTTGTTTTCGTTACTTATTGAGTTGGTGTACTCACGTTATACCCTGCACCTTGTGTGCAGATCCAGGTACATTGAGATCCAGCTCTGGTCAGTGAGTCGCAGCAGTTTCATCGGAGTTAACGAGGTAGCAGCTGGCGACCGTGATCTCGTCATCTCTTCTCTTTTTCTACCTATCGTATTACTTTTAGACTATGTTGATGATTTCCACTTCTTTTGGGTTTTGTTTATGTAATAGTAGCTCATGACTGCGCGACACCGGATCCGAGGCTGTAGTATTTAAATTTTGTTTTCCTTCCTGAAATTGTTTGCAAATTATGAATTTCCACTATTAATGATTTGGATTTATTAAAAATGAGCATTTTCTCCAATAACTGAACTTAGAACCGTTATAGTTAGGTGGCTGGCCTGGTTCCACGACAGGCGCCATCACGACTCCGAAATTGGGTCGTGACATATATAAAACGAGCAGACTTCTTCTTCTTCAAATTTTCGAACCCTACAGCCCTAGGAACGAATTTCTTCACCAAATATCATCCCCGAGTCATAGGTAATCAATTCTAAACTTTACTCTTTCAATTACCCATTGTTTTTCATCACTTTTAAATCAAAAACTAAGAATTTTCATGGTAAAAATTGAGAGTTTGGGTAGAATTAGGGAATTTTGTAAAAATCGAATCTTTACCTCAAATTGAGGTGGATTTAGAAACTAATTATATATTTGGGTTTGTGGGAGAATGGGTAAACGTAATTTGGTCCGAACCCCGAGTTTAGACCAAGCAGGTCCGGGGTCGGATTTTCACTTTTTATTTATTTATAAAACTTAGAAAAAATTATATTTTTCAATAAAGTTAGTTCCTTTAGCCTTAATTAATGATATTAAGTTGATTATGAATAGATTTGAGTGTGTTTGAGGTGAACTCAAAAGGAAAAGTCGTAATTGAGCAATGAGTGATCTATGAAATTGAGGTAAGTGTTTGGTCTAACTTTGACTTGAGGGAATAAGAATCCTCACTTGTTTTCTATGTGAAATGCATGGGCGTGGTGTATAGGTGAGGTGGCGAGTATCTATGCACCACCCAATTTTCCTGATAAACACGATCCCTTTCCCGTTCCCAAGTTAATTGATTCTTGGCTTAATTGTTCCATGTTTATTAATGTTTCTACGATTACTTGGCCTTATTCCGTCGTTGTTAAATGTTGCTGTGGTTATTTTGGAAAGAGTATTGGTTATTTAAATGGTTTCCTTTTGGTACAAAATGATTGAGTAGTTTGGCATTTCTTCTATGAGGCATATATATATATTTGTGTTCCTGTTGGTTTCATTGTTGATAATATTGAGGAAGTTATGAGAATTTTCAATTTAACTGTTTTGTGATTTCTGAGGTTTATGTTAGGGGTGGGCATCGATCGGTTCGGTTCGATTCGATTTTGAATATTATCGGTTTTACCTATCGGTTATCGATTTACAAATATCATAACCCGATAACCAAACCGATAAGATATTGGTTATCGGTTATCGGTTAATCGGTTATCGATCATTATTGGTTCGGTTATCGGTTTACCCGATAAGATAAAATAACTAAATAATTTTGCAATATATAAAACTGTCGAGTTCTCAATTATCTTGATCCAGAAGTCAAAAAATAGATCAGATTTCCGTTGTCTTTGACAACTTTCTGATGCATAAATATAGGATTACAAAGTTGGAATGGAATATGATTGTATTGATAATAAAAAGTGGAATATGATTTGTATGTTTAACTAGAAGTGAAAAAATTCTGAAAAAGTGGGATAAAATAGTAAGATGACATTACACAATCAAGTCTTTAAGCTACAGGTTATGTTACGAATATCTATATGAATATTTAGCAAAAAATATGAATTAATAATATCAAAAACTGGCTAACCCATGTATCAAATAAACAGAAGTTTACTGCTTAGGATTCTTAATATTCCAAAAATAGAAACACTTGTTAAAATTATAAGTGTTTTATAATTTTAGATTTGTCCAAAAAGAGAGAAACACCTGTCCAACCTGAGGGCGTGATGCGACTGACGAGTGACGACAGCCTGAGTCTTGACGGGCTGACTAGTGACTGGTGAGGGCGTGAGCCGTGGTGAGGCAGAGAAATGGTGAGGTTGGGTCGTAAGGGTGCGGCGGAAAATTGAGAAACTGAGAAAGAGAAATTGACTTACTGAAAATTGAGAATGAATAGGGAGAAGGAATTATGAAACCCTAGTATAGTATGTATATACTTAAGGGTAAATTAGTAAATTAGTTAATTCTTATTGGGTTATAGATTTTTACCCAATAACATCGTTGGTGGATTTTAGAAATATCAAAGTTCTTAGGCTTGAATCCGATGTAGTTTCGATGTTAGTTTTGGAGTTTTGAGAGTGCAACTGAGTTTAAATGATGTTATGGGATATGTTGGTAAGTTTGGTTGGGGTCTCGAGGGGCTCGGGATGGTTTCTGGTGGTTAACGGGAAGTTTAAAGTGATTTTGGTGAATCTGCACATTGGTGTTGAAGGTATTTTCGCACCTGCGGAAAGGGAGCCGCTGGTGCGGTTCCGCAGGAGCGGACTGGGCTCCGCAGGTGCGAGATTTGGCTGAGTGGGGAGTGGTCTGCAGGTGCGAGGAATTTGTCGCACCTGCGAGGTCGCAGGTGCGGAAGGTGCATCGTAGGTGCGGAGTTGGGAGGCTTCAGGGGAGATCGCTGGTGCGGAAGGAGAATCGCACTTGCGAAGCCGCAGATGCGAGTAAGTGATCGCAGGTGCGAGATCACTGGGCAGTATTTAAATATTTCCTCCGCGACTTAAACCCTCTTTTTCACCATTGTTGTACGGAAAGGAGTTCTTGGGGGCGATTTTGAAGAGGGAAATTCTCGTTCTTCATAGATGTAAGTGTTCTAGTCATTAAAACTCGTTTATGGGTGATTATAGACCATAATCTCAGCATTTAATTCATGAAAAATAGTAGAAAAATGGGATTTTAGGGCTTGAGATTAAGAGACCTTTAGGGGTCGGTTTGAGGGGTCAAACGAACTCCGATTTTGGTGTTCTTTATATGTAC